>VYZV01001884.1:6747-32190 GCA_013401275.1 Pandion haliaetus | reverse complement strand
GCCGGCCCCGGGGCGGTGCTGCCGCGGTCCGCCCGCCTCGGCTCGCCTCGGCCGGGAGAAGCACCTGTGGTGCCTGCGAGCCTCTGCAGCCGCCAGGTACGTGAGGCCGGCCCGGCTGCCCGCCCCGGGGAGTGTGGGGGGCCCAGGTTCCTCATCCTCGGGGCCCGCGGCGGTTTCCCCCGGGCGGCAGCGGTGTTCTCCCGGTGGGGGAAGGTAAAAGCCGGTGGGGCCTCCCGCGGTGGGTGAGAAACTCGCTGCCGGGAGCGGTTTCGGGGGAGGCGGGGCAGAGCGGCCCGGCCCAGGGGCTCCTTGAAGGACCCCCGGGGCCTCTTCCAGGGAGCGCTTCGGAGCCGTGTATAGACACGTGTAGGTGTGTGTCAAACCAAGCACTCTTCGTGCTTCTCGTGAAAACGACCTTTTTGTGCTGCCCTTTGGATGAAAGGTGCTCGATCTAAAGGCAAAGCAACCAGTGGTTGGTTTGAGGTTCCCCCCCCTCCCATTTTGCTCCATCGGGTAGCGGCTGCACCGAGGTCACCCCGCAGAGGGTGCCTGGGCAGGCCGGGTTCAGGCAGGCTTTCATTTTTACTGTTTCCCACAATAATATTGTTCAAAGGTCATAACAAGAGCCAGGTTTATACTGTAACAGGTATTAAATGAGGCTGTTATTTTACACTGGTGTTACACCTCCATCTGATAACTCTGACTTGTGGTTATATGCACAAGGATATGACTCATCTGTATAGGATTCTGTACCTTAAGACTGTGAAATAGATTGCCGGGTTTGATGGTAGGTAGGTGAATTTGCACTCTTGTGGCCATCCCTACTGACTTTGTGGGAGAACTTCATAGGACAAAAAGTTTCTGGTATGAGTCCTATTGCAGAATTGGAGCTCATATCAGTACAAAACCTCATGAGAAACAGAGAAAATGGGTTGAAGATTATAGTAAGCATTATGTGGTTGTCTAGATATGGTACAAGTTGTGCATGCTGAGATTCAGCACTGTAACTGTAAGCCATAAAATACCTCTTAAAGAATATTTTTAGCTATATATTGAGATGCTGTGCTTTTAGGGTTTTCTTTCCTCCTCTTTGTTACCAGTCCTTTGAAAATTAATTCCTCTTCACCCTCATTGTAATAGATATATGTAGTTAGTTCACTTTTCAGCACTCTTTCTATATGTGTTCAATCATAATATTTGGCACGTAGTTAAAATCTGTATCAGTGTGCACATGCACAAGGGGCTGACTTCACGTGGTACAGAAAACTTTCAATTCTGACCTTTCCAGGTGTCTGAGCGATGACCTTGTTTTGTAGTAAGTGCTCCAGGCAGAAGGTAACGCAGGGTTTAGTTAAGGCCGCTTTAACTCCTGGGGGGGGGCTGCGGTAGGCTAGGAGTAGGGACTGGAACCGGTTCGTCTTGTTTGCTGCCATTAGCATTCCTGCAATTCCTCCCATCCAGCCCCCCTTCCAAAGGCACCCTGGTAGAAGTCCACCAAAAGGCTGAAACCCTTTAGGGCAGACGAAAGAGGTCAAGCCTCTCTTCCCACACTTGCAGGCCCGTTCCCGGTTAGATGCCTTTTCCCTTCCCACAAGGGTAACTGGAGTACACAGCTAGGAATTTCCTGTCCTTGATGCTGTATCTTTTACTGATGACCTTGCTGGGGTTTTGGCATTTTTTTTTCTTTTTTTTTCTTTTTAACACAGATAAGCTGTTGGCCTGTTGCTGAGTGATTGCTCAGCTGCTTTTCATCTTTTACTTCTGCAGGTCCATCCTAGGCAGTTGGATGCAGGAGTAAAGCTCCTCATGGAGCAGTAATCAGGGCCATTGAAGGTAGGATCCTTGCTTTCGACACCAAAGCCTCTTCCAAGGAGGAGTCACCTCTGCTTTTGGGAGGTGTTTTGGCATCTAAGTGTGATTTTTGCCACTGATGTGTTATGGAGCTTCGGTATGCTGCCTAAAAGAGCATGCCATTTTAGCAAATCTAGCAGTTTGCTGAGAGGTCTCTGAATAGGTCTAAGTCAGGCAGTGATGTTTCTGTAACCAAAGAAATTACTTTTTAAAGTTGCTTTTACGCAAGTTGCTTATTCCAGTGTCTTCAGACAAAAATTTCCAGTAATGCTAGGTGGAACTAAGTTAAATGAAACTGAGTTCCCTATGTGGTTTTCTTCATTGTTAGAGCAGGAATTCAAAAAGTAAATAAACACGGGGAGATGTAAACTGTATTTTTAAAGTTCTTCTGGATTGAATAAATGTTTAATAATAGTACTGCTGGGGAAATGTGTAAAGAGTATTTTTTTGTACTCCCCTATGAACTCCTAAGCTTTTTTTTTAACAATATGGATAGAGCTATGAAGTCATTGTGTGACTGTGCTGAGTATTCTACATGCTTATGTGGATATTGTTTTTTATTGGTTTCAAATTTAACAGGCTTTTTTCAGATAACTTGTTCGGAGTCAAAACAGCCCTTGGTGTAAAGGGTTTGTGCATAGTGTAGCTGTGTTCATGCTGTGCTGACTGGATTGGTTTAATTTTGAAATTCAGATGCAACAAAACAGTGATTGTTTAATAGGCACCATGTTATTGAAACTGTAATTCCCATTTTATTTAAATTTTGATTTTTTTAATTAAAATTACCTTTTTTTTTTTTCTAAATGAGACTTAACAAAACATTATAATTCTACAGTAAGGATTGTTACCCTGCAGATGATAATAAACCACAGTCCAAGATCTCGCTGTGGCTAGGGATGTAGGATGCAGCTCTGAGAGGTGGAAATTAGGGAATCCAGGCAGGCTGCTGCTCAGCAATGGGTCGAGCAGCCAAGGCCACCTGGGGGTGATTCCCCAACATTACTTTGAGTAGCTTTTGCTGCTCACCATGTCCACATCTGGGGTTTCAGATTTCTTGCCAACCTCCACACCAACATAACCCACTGCTAGGCAAATGATACAGACTGCCTGTGGGAACCACGTGCAACCAGCTTGTGAGTTACATGAGGCTGGAGTCACACAGGTTGACCCCCCTTCGCTTTTGAAGAAAAAAGAAATTACATTTGTATCTGGCAGCTTTCCTGCATATCCCCTACTTCATTGGCCCAGCTGAACTGCAGAAAAGAAGCAGCTATTTCATGTCCAGGAATAAAGAGGTCTGGTTAGGCTTTATATTAAATAAAAAAAAAAAAAAAAAAAAAAAAAGCACATAATTTTTTGTAAAAAACAGGCTATGTGGACAGTATAAAAATTTTAACAACAAAATAAAATAAATACAGAAAAAAATAATTTGGAAAATATAAAATCATACTGGTTTTAACTGATATTTTTTCTCTAAAAAACCCCTTTAGAATATGTGGGTGAAAGTACTGATGAAGGGAAGGTTTGAGTCAGCAGTATCTAAGACTGAAAAGGAATGAAAGTGCAGAGTAATTATAAAAGCATTGCCAAAAGACCTTTATTTTAGCAATACTGCTGGATATTACTATAATAAGGCACAAATTCTGTTGTACATATACACTGTTCAAGGCTGACAGCTTGAAAGCTGACAACTCTGTTGGTGCCTTTTCAAGGAGACAATTATCAAAAAAGCTTTCTTTGCATCAAATGAGAGACTGGCAGTTAGTGTTACCAGTATACTAAAGAGTGGTTTAGTTGAACCATCAAATTTTCCCTGACCCTAACTAAAATAAGCTCTTTTGTTATAAAATATAAGGCATTCTTAAAAGAGAACTAAACAGAATCATTGACTTATAATATCTGATTTAAGAAACAATAACATTTGAGGGACAAAAAAAATAAAGAAGAAATCATTATTTCTTCTCTATTTCTGCTGGAAGTCTTACTTTGTTCATACTTACTGAATCTTTCATTCTTGATCACTGAATTAACTTTATATGATATTGATGCAGTCTATATTCTTTGAGAGTTTTTCTCCTCCTGCTCACTGTCTTTTGGAGCCATAATCTTTGATCTATGATGACAATAATTTTTACAGCATATGCAGACCGTGATTGCAGATAGGGAATAAGTAGCATGAGCTGATGAACATGTAAGAATTAACAGTCCTCTAATCATGCAAACATGGGATGCGATGGGTAAAACAAGGCATTTTTAAGAAATTTTGAATCCTGTGAGTGCTGCCACTTACTACACCTGGGGCTTCAGGTACCTCTGAGAATCAAGGACTGTGTGTCCAATGCCAGGTACTCAGCACTGAATTCCAGCTGTTATTTGGGTTTTTCTGTAGACTGGTGGCTATACTCAGTTTTCTTTTCTTCTCAAGCCAATTCTTTGTCAGGCTAGTCTCCATATTCTTAGCTCTTTGAAGAAGAGCTCTCTCTCCCTGTAAAAATGGTTTTGGGGAAAAACAAATATATGTAGTTATTCCTTTAAGCTATTTTTTCATGCTTTTAAACTATTCCAAAGGTGAGGATTAGATTTGTGTTTTCATCATTCAGGGAGCATGGCAGGTCTGTCAGTCAAGGGGAGCAAGCTAGGATCAGTTCGCCTGAGGTAACTGCTCTGTTCATATAACTTACGTGTTGTCTCTTGACAAACTCATAGGTAGTCTTCAAATCATCTAAGAGAAAAGCTTTGTTTAATGTCTTGGAAAGTATCTCACTGGAAACTGTTGGCAGAAGCAAACATGGATTCCAGATCCATGTTAGCTCTAAGAACATGCCTTCTCCTCTTCCCTGCGTGCATGCCTTGCTGCTATGACTATATCCACTGCGTTACTTAACAAGAGGCAAAGACAATCATTTTCTCAGTAGAAATGAACGGTTCGTCTTCAGATCATGCTCTCCTGTGCAGAAGCTGAAGTAGGAATTGCATGGAAAGAAAAAATACTATTCTGAGCCTGTAATTAAAACTGTGTCTTTGCACACATGCACAGGGACTGTTTCTGAGTGTATTGGGTTTGTGTGGCAAGTGTGTGTGTGGGGGTTACAGGGGTGGCTTCTGTGAGAAGCTGCTAGAAGCTTCCCCCAAGTCCAGTAAAGCCAATGCCAGCCGGCTCCAAGACAGACCTGCTGCTGGCCAAGGCCAAACCCATCAGCAACCATGGTAGCGCCTCTGGGGTAACAGATTTAAGAAGGGGAAATAAACCTGCTGCAGAACAGTAGCCGAGTAGAGGAGTGAGAATATGCGAGAGAAACAACCCTGCAGACACCCAGGTCAGTGAAGAAGGATGGGGAGGAGGTGCTGCAGGTGCTGGAGCTGAGATTCCCCTGCAGCCCATGGTGGTGAAGATCGTGGTGAGGCAGGCTGTCCCCCTGCAGCCCATGGAGGTCCACGGTGGAGCAGATATCCACCTGCAGCCTGTGGAGGACCCCACACCGGAGCAGGTGGATGCCTGAAGGCGGCTGGGACCCCATGGGAAGCCCGTGCTGGAGCAGGCTCCTGGCAGGACCTGCGGCCCCATGGAGAGAGGAGCCCACGCTGGAGCCGGTTTTCTGGCAGGACTTGTGACCCCGCAGGGGACCCACGCTGGAGCAGTCTGTGCCTGAAGGACTGCACTCTGTGGAAGGGACCCCACGCTGGAGCAGGGGAAGAGTGTGAGGAGTCCTCCCCCTGAGCAGCAGAGACATATGATGAACTGGCCGTAACTCCATTCCCCATCCATGTGCACTGCTCAGGGGGAGGAGGTGGAGAATTTGGGAGTGAAGCTGTGCCAGGGAAGGAGGGAGGAGTGGGGGGAAGGTGTTTTTAAGATTTGTTTTTTTTTCTCATCACCCTACTCTGGTTTGATTGGCAATAAATTAAGTTAATTTTCCCCAGGTCAAGTCTGTTTTGCCCGTGACAGTAATTGTTCAGTGATCTCTCCCTGTCCTTATTTTGACCCACGAGCCTTTTGTTATATTTTCTCTCCCCTGTCCAGTTGAGGAGGGGGAGTGATAGAGTGGCTGCGTGGTACTTGGTTGCTGACTGGGGTTAAACCTCAACATTGAGGCAAACTCATCTCTGGTGTTCCTGAAGGTTTTCCTGCTAGGCTTAGGAAGCACATTGATATTCTTGTAACAGCTCTGTGGCTTTGGATCCATAAATAAATTTCTAATTTTAAAAAACATGGTAATTCTACTGTAGGATATAATAGTGACACTAGTGTAGGTCATCATCAAGGCTGAATCTCAAGATTAGCTGTACGGACTTCTGTGTCTTGATGTGATGGAATAACTGATAGCAATTGTAGGCTGCTATTTCTGAGACCAAGCAATGTAAGAGGATGTAACAGCTGATGTGCTGATAGGAAAAAAAAAATGGTGAGACAGAACAATCTTGGGTTTCATTTCAAGCTACATTAGTGGGCACAGATTTTCTGTTTATTATCCCCAGTTGGGACTCATTCAACTTCTCTCTTCTCTCTTATCTTGTTCAAATCCCGTTTCTTTCACTTAGCCTTCTCCGTAACCCTTCCTGAACTCGTACCTTACTCACATGCTTCTTTTGAGGTTGGAAAATTTCAGCCCACAAATAAAGTTGTGAAGAACTGAAAATAGGGTCTCAGACTTGGAAGTTTCAGGTGATACCACTTAGGCTATGATAGCAATCCTGTCCATAGTAAAGAAAATCCCTAGCAGTGTAACTTCACTGCCCTTCAGCAATGTCTGCCTTAAGGGCTTTTTCTTTGATTTATTCATTCTGAAGATATCTTTTATACTTTTTTACATTAATATATTCTGGGAATATTTTTTAACTGTAAATTCTTAGCAAGGACTATAGCTGACATTGTGTGGTGTGCAGTGCTTGTATTTCACTAGGTTTTTCTAACTTTGAAATGAAGCCTGAAGACTTTAGGCTTCCTCTTCTATATGGCTCATACAACCATCAGGTAATAGACTGTCTTTAGCATGATACTGCAGGATCGTGGTGATAAAGCTGAACATCAAAGCTCCAAGAACATTCACCAGAAATGGGTTGTTCTGTGACATACAGTGACGTTCTCTGACATGTACAAAGTTACAACATATGCCAAGTTTCTGCGGATGGAGCCTTTAAACCAAAACAATTTAAATGAAACCTTAAACTCACAGAGCTCAGGTATTTGTGTGCCCTCATAGTAGCCCTCAGTGGGGATTTTGCTGGCCATCCCAGGTTCACACTGATGAGCATGGGGAACTTGGGCTAGGTGTGAAAAGAGATGCACAGGAAAAAGTTACAAGGTCGTGTGCAAGGAAATAGTTGGTTTTGGTTTTTTTTTCCTCCCTCATCTCCAATGAAGAACCTCTGTATATATCCACATCTTCTTAACGTTCTCCTGATATCCTATAACCTACACTATTCCTGTTCTGTCTGATGCTGCTCTGTCAAACCTCTGTTAGTTTATGCATACACACATGCATGTCTACTAAAAATTTTCCACTGAGATGCCTACCAGCTAAAAAGCTGTAGAGCCACCTCTGTGTAAACATTAAAGAAAACCTATTTCATGTCATTTGATAGACACTGAATATAAGGTCTATAAATGCACAATAATGTGTACATTGAGAAACCAGTGGTGGTTTCAGCCCAGCTGGTAACAAAGCACCATGCAGCCGCTCGCTCACTCCCCACCCCCGCGCCTGGCCATGGTGGGATGAGGAGGAAATCCAAAGGCAGGCTCGTGGGTCGAGACAAGGACTGGGAGGGATCACTCCCCACTTAGGGTCATGGGCAAAAGACAGGCTCAACTTGGGGAAGAAACAAAATCCATTGAATTTACTACCAATCAAATCAAAACAAGGATATTAGGAAGTAAACCCAAACCTCAGAACACCTTCCCACCCCTCCTGCCTTCCCGGCTCAGCTCCATTCCCGGGTCTCTCTCCCTCCTCTCCCCCAGCGGCACAGGGGAACAGGGGATGGCGGTTGAGGTCAGCTCCCCACACATTGTCTCTGCTGCTCCTTCCTCCTCAGGGGGAGGACTCCTCACTCGTCCCCTGCTCCACCGTGGGGTCCCTCCCACGGGAGACAGTCCTTCACCAACTTCTCCAACGTGGGTCCTTTCCGCGGGCTTCAGTTCTTCCCGAACTTCCCTGGCGCGGGTCCTTTCCGCGGGCTGCTCTCCAGTCACACACTGCTTCAACGCGGTTTTTACCATGGAGTTACAGCCATCTTGGGGGATCTCTGCTCCCCCGCTCACCTCCATGGGCTGCAGGGGGACAGCCTGCCTTCTCACCATGGGCTGCAGGGCCATCAGCCTCCTCAGGCGCCCCTCTTCCCCTTCCTTCTTCACTGACCTCGGGATCTGCAGAGGTGTTCCTCTCACATTCCAACCCTACGACTCCCTGCAGGTTCCCCTTCTTAAATCTGTTCTCCCAGAGGCGCTACCACCATCCCTGATGGGCTCGGCCTGGGCTTTGGAGCCCGGGGAGCTTCCAGCAGCTTCGCACAGGAGCCACCCCTGTGGCCCCCTCCCCCGCTACCAAAAAACCCCTCCCATGCCACACAAACCCATAACAGCAGTGTACTGGATGCTACATCCTGAAATACTTCCTGGTATCTTTAATCATGTAACTAAGAAAAACTAGAGAAAATTCAGAACATAAAGCTAGTGAGTCCATTCTTATTTTTAAGAAGGCATTGAATTATTACGGAGAAATGCATAACCTGCCATACAAGAAGTTGGAAAGACTAAGGTGTTTCTGTTCACAGACTTCCCACATCCGTCCTTCTCTTACCGTTCAGTATTTTAATCTCCCATGTGAGGCAGAAAAAAAATGCAAAATAATTTTTTTGTCCTATATACATAATCTTTCATGTGTTTACATATACCAAATATGTAAATTAATTGAAACAATGAAAAAAATCAAGAGATTTTTGGGGCTTTTTTTCCCTAAATCTCACTCTTTCTCTTCTGGTTACTAAGGGAAGTCTGTAGTGTCTTGGGAGCTCCCACGTTTGGAAGCTGTCCCAAGCTTGAGAAGCCACTTGCTTGAAGCTTGAGTTTGGGGCTGAAATTCAGAAGTTTGTCATGTTCACTACAAAGCTGGCTTTGAACAAAGCCTATGTACTAAGGGCTGATCTCTGTAGCTTCAGAGAGTACTGATGCTCCTAGCAGCTCATTTATATCTAGCTTCAATACGTGGTAGCATGGAAACCATCATAGCTTTAGCTTTAAATCTCAGTTTGATATAGCTGCGCTCTTTTGCATGGATGTAGTGCTTATTGTCACCTATTGGATGAAATAGGATGAAAAGTCACTTTTCTGAAAAATATTATGTTGGTTTAGGTCTACAGGATTTGCACTCTGTGTTTTAGAAGTTCAGAACTGGCAGCTTCTACCTACTTGTTGAATATTAGCTGAGATTGTGTTCATGGTAGGATGCTAGGGAGTCCCCTGCTGAAGCTGGGTGCTGTGGGGTTGACTTGCCACAGAAGGTGGATAATTCTTGAGTTCCTTAGAAGAGAGTTTTTAGTATAAGCAACGATCCTGTGCTTGGGAGGAAAATACCAGACAACACAGGAGTGAGATCTTATCCCAACTCTGTCGAGGTCATTGTGAGTTACAAGTTCAATGTGAGTTACACTGGTGATTTCCTTGGGCACAGACTCTCACTCTGTGTATGCATGAATGCCATTAAACCTGTGGGTGAGTTTTCATGTTAAACTCTGAAGCCAGAAATAACCAGTGCCTGAAGGCTTAGTATCATCTTCCCTGCCCTGGTATGTCCATTGGGTCTTGTTTATTTGGCAATGTTTTTTTCATCTTGCCTAATGGTAGGAAAATTTTTTTGTGACAGTGTTCAGGTAGCAGAGTAAGTTGTGGTTCTGTTTGTAGGTTGGTTTGTCTCTGCAGCTGGACTTCCACATACTGTTTTGCTTGACAGAAAGATTAAGCAGACTTGACAAACTGACGCTTGTAACCTTATCTTTGCAGTCAGAAGCCTACAAGTCAGGATAAAAATTACGTTATTAAGACTTGCAAAGGAAAACACTGTAGAAAAAATGAAAAGAAAAGGGAAATTTTTGTGCTTGATTCAACAGCTGTCTTTTCAAGTAGAGCTTGTAATACTGCATATTGGTGTTATACAAATGCCAGTGATATTATAGGTCTCTTTCATGAGTCTTAAGTTTAGTTCTGGGTGTGGTGGCTTCATTGATTGTTTACTGTAACCTGGTGATATCCCATGTATAAATATGTAATGATTTGCTGCAGTTAAAATAGAAAGAAGGACACTGGTATGAACCTGAGAGCTAGTAATTTTTAAGTAATTAATTGTAATTAGCTTCACATATTGCAGTTCTTATTTCCTCTGACAATCCGGTAACTTTTATCATCCCTTATTTTTTTATCACTTAAAAAAGGTTTCTCTCCCTTCTGCAAAAGACCCATGCAAAGAAACTGGTTGTTTACTGAAAAGTCAATGAAGATATCCGAGTATAGAATGGTACCAGCTGGGACTCATTAAAAGTACCAACTAAAAGAAAGAAATTGTAAACTGGGGAAAAATCTTCTCCTTAATTTCCTGTAGTTATCTTTGCTCTTTAAATTGTACCAACAGTAGGTAAAAGTTTTTGGGTAGAAATGTCATTTTAATTATAAGATGCCTTTGAACAGTTAAAATAGCTTCTTGTTCCAGCCATAAACCTAGTAGGGCCCAATTATTATAAATGGGATTATTATAAATTCACCTTTCAGTTTCTTTTTTATTTCCTCTCTCTTTCTTTCTTTCCCAGCAGACAGGAAGTGTGAATGAATTGGCCCTAGAGCCAAATGATTCTTATCTGCCCTTGGGATAACTTACTGAGGATTTTAAAGTCAGGTGTTGACAAAAATTTACACAAATGTGTAAGAAGCCTCATGAAAGCCTACAGAAGCCTGACTAAATCTATGAAAAAAGGAGGAGAGGAATCATTAGAAGTCACATACCAAAGACTGGATGAAAAAGCAATAATACTTTACTCCTGAATGACGCTTTTCAACTGAAGCTCATAAAGAGCTCTGATACGATACTGTTACTGACACCGAATAGTACGTTTCTCCTCGAGAAGTCCTGTTTTTTCACCGAGTATCTACCAGGTGGGTGCAGGAAGGGGTACAAGTTGAAGGTTTTGGTTCTAGCAGCTGTAGTTGGGGGAGTGGAACCAAATTTCATTGTAATCCTGATACCAGTGAAAGTACTTTGAAGCAAAATATATCTCAACATGAGCTAAGAGTGGCAAGTTCTGATTAGGTGAAGAGTAGCAGAACTGCTTCCTGATTAATCAAGCAGCTAATGCTTCTTCGAGGTATTGATTCATGAAATCCTTGAACACATAGTTCATTTTAGCTGGACTAGCATGTATGTGAGCTGGTGCTTTATAGCTGTCCGGAATGCTTTCCTTAGTCTGGGCCTAGTAGGGCTGTATATTAATTTTATACTGAGGCATGGCAAGTGACTTACAGGTGTGTGTTCTTAATATATAAATAAAAGTGAAGAAAAGGATAAAAATCCATGTTTGGAAGGCAGCAGAATATGCTGTCAAGTGCTTTGTTGCGTTGGTGGGATTCTCAAGGTTTATGTGTCAGTGTGTTCTTAAAACCTAATCTGGTAAGCAGTGTGCAAGGTTGGTTTTTTGCTTTGGATTTTGTTGTTTGGTTTTTTTTTGTGTATGGGTGCTGTATAATTGTAATTGACCCTCTGAGAGAATGGAAGTCTTCATCCTGGCCTGAATTCTTTCCAGGGTTTGGCATCTAAGCTATTTCTAAAAAAAAAAGCAAGCTGGCGTAGTAATACTCATTCCAGCTGTTTCATATGGCATTTATTGATTATGGCCAACAGCTGTAACAAAGACAGCACATATATTAATCAGTCTAAAGAAATAATGTTTTTGTTGCCAACCATGTTGGTAAAGCAAGTGTGTTACGTAGCATTTCTGGTGAGGTAAGCTGTGTGTCCACATCCTTGGAAAGGGTATAAATGTTGCTCAAAAAAAGCTAGGGATTTATTGAAAAGGTTAAATTTTGAATTATGGTGGTTAGAGGAGAAGAGCCTCACCTGACAACCTTATTTACTTCTGATCATTGCATTAATGAGTAGTTTGTATGTTCTTCTCCTCTGCTATATGGCCTTGCTGTTTTCCACAGCTGACTTATGGTATCCTCGTCCCCTTGCTTTTTTCTCAAACTCTGCACTCTTATGTTTATATATTGCTTATTAAATATTTATTAAACATATCAAAGGGAATATTGTTGGAAGGTGCATAATATGATGAGTTGCTGGGCGCACAAGCTTATTTTTCAGGTCACCTGAAGGGCTTGAGTGCCTGAAAACCTACCAGTTGTTTTTTAACCCTGCTGCATTCTTTGATCTAATAAAAAACATTATGTTTCCCTCTATGCCTTGCTTAAATTCAGACCTTCGTATCACTTCTGTTGTGGTAGTACTTTAGCCTGTAACAACACTATAGACTGTAACAACACTAAAGACTACTTCAACATGTAAGTAATATAACATTTCTGTATGTTTTCCATTTTTGTGATGTGCTGACAGAGAAGAATAATGAATAAACAATGTTGTCTTGTTAGATGTTAGCTGAGGTTTAAGTAAGTGTGTATACTACTGATGCACTCATATCTTTAGATTTGTGTAGCGATTAGCATATGTATGTGTGAAAGTTCAAAAAGATCTGGATACCAGTGTTGTTAAGTACCTCTGAAGAGACTTCTAGTTGTGTTTCATGGAGATTAATGGGCTAATATGTGTTATTCCTGCAATATGTTACCAGTGTTAGATTTCTTACGTGGGAAACAGGATTTATTATTTCCCAGGTGTTAGAAATTTTGATTCTTTCCTAAGATGATAATTTGTGCCTGTTTGGGGGTGCACTTAAAGAGAGAAAGGTAATAAACCAGGTGCAATGACAGCAATTAGTTTTACATGACAGTAGGGAATTGGCAAGACTTCTTTTGAAGTTGACTTTTGTTAAAGTATAGAAAAGGTCTGATAGCAGAATTCAGTTAATAACAATAAGTCATCATTTCAGCTACCATGCTACAGCTATCTCTTAATTTCTTTTTCTACAATCTTTTACGTGAGAACAGCTCTGTAACATGCATGAATATAGACAAATACCCTTTGGATAAGGTGATGAAGTCTTCCAGGTAGAAGCCTTTATAATGGGGTAATGGTTCCACAAACATTATTACCAAATATACATGCAAGCAGATCAGCCAGCAATAAAAATTTGATCCAGATCATGCAGCGATGCACAATCCCATTTCTGTCAACTTAGTCAAAGTACATTGAGGCAGCAAAAAAACATAAATCCTTGTTTATGTCAGCTTCAGGAGGACAGGAGATACTTGATGCCACATAAATCTTTCTGATAAAAAAGCTAACCTGCCAAAATTGTTTGAACAAATTTGAATTTGTAGAGTTTGTTTTTGCTGTGTCATTTCTTTCTTTCATGTGACCTCAGTTTTTCTGATCCAGTACAGGGAACTTGAAAGTCAAACTTAATATATCATTGAACCATGACACAAGACACTTCTCATGCAGATTTTAGCTAGTCTTTTTGGAGATAGTCTTCTGTATGCTGTACTAGGTAAGAGAATTACACCTCTAAAAGACATGGGCATAGCGAACATGGAACAGGAAGCCTTTTAGCCATATTTCAAACTTTTAAGTCTAACTTGAGGGTTGGGTTGGGTTTTTTTTTTCCAGCCTTTACAATTTAGTAGGGAAAGATCTGCTTTTTCCTCCCTCTTCCTCTTCTATTTCTTTTTCTTCCTCTAGTTTCCATTACTCCATATTCTTGGCTAACATTTGTTATTTTATTCTGCAGTTTTGCACATACAAGAATTCTTTGTGCTCTTCCACAAACATTACCTATCACAAAATTTTGCTCACAAAAGCGAGCAAAATAAATTGTGTATGAGTTGCCAGTGAGTTTTAGTTTTGGTGACAAGACGAGGAAGAAACATTTTAACATATCTTTACAATTCTAACATCAAGAAAACAGCTGAAAGTCTTGAAGTGTAAAATTGTTCTTAATTTTTTGTTCAGTGGTAATTCCAAAGCATCTATAGAAATCTAGCATGGGATGTGATTTTTAAAAATTAAGATTCTGAGGATGGGATGTGCTAATGTGAGTAGAGGGGAAATTTGAGGTGGACTGAATATGTTGGGTTCTAGGTTAGTTTTGTAGTGGCTGTTGTTGCTGCTCTATTATATTGCTAGTATAGAACCTGTGAACTTTTTCGGACCCTCTTAAGCCCCTTGGCACAAGCAGATCAATAAATGAGTTCTCACCTGAAACACTTACTAGACTGCTTTGACAGCTTCGTGGACATTGTGCATTGAACTCTTGTAGTAAAATGGTACCAGGCTTTCCAGTACTAAATTTCCTGCCTTGCACAGTAAGTTATGATAACTTACAAATTGGCTAAGTGGAAAATGTTTACTCTTAATACTTGTCAGTTAATGGAGAAATAGTTGTGTCAGGCAAACCAACAACTAACTGGGTCTTCTGTGTACTGATTAAGAAACAATCCAGTGCAAATGGAGAAACATTGGAACAATAGGTGCTCATTTAACTTGATTTAGAATTGAGATTTTCAACTAAACGTGGGCTATACGTTTACCATATAAAACAGCTTTTGGAATTTGCCTCCTGTGCTTTACAGTACCTTTTCATTTTGGTGCAGCTTGGAGGTGGGAGGGGTGATGGTAAGCCTGGGTATTGCTACATCTTGACAAGAACTGGAAACATTGGCCTGCCTTGCATAAATGTAAGAAGAATATTAATTTATTTTAAAAGCCCTAATTTATTCCAGCCAGAGGAATCCCCAGTGAATAATTATGCAATTAAAAAAACCCTTTTCATCATAATACACCAGCCCTTTGTCCAGTAACTTGTCAGATTAAGACTGTATATTTTAATTAAATTAAAAATATACTTGTCTGCAATTGAAAGTGTGTAATCCCTTGAGATGGAACCGCTAGTTAAATACGAGTTCAGCCCAACATAATTCTGCCACATTAGTATGTATTACAGTATATTAATTTAGAGATCAAGTTCCATAGATGACTGATCATTAATGTTTATTATAATTACATTATAGTAATCTTTGTTTAGTCAATAAACATTTACGCTGAATCAAAAAATGGTGGTGTATTGTGTCATATTGCAGCCACTTATCCATGTTCAGATAATTTTGTCCTAATGGTACAGCAAGCATACGTGGCTTTCTGTTAATTGGTTATACATTAGGCACTTTTATTTTCCATGTGCTTGCACTGTGCCAGATGAATGAGTGGATGTGATAAGAAAATAGCTGCACTGTTTCAGACAACAAAAGAGTATTTCCAAAACCTCTTTCATAGAATCATCGAATCATTTAGGTTGGAAAAGACCTTTAAGATCATTGAGTCCAACCATCAATCATGCCCACTCTTTTTGCTAGTAGTGGGTAGAAATAATCCCTTTACTTAGTGCTTTCAGAATTGGGAATGGGTGATACATGCGGATCTTTATATGCAGTAGGGAAACAATTTTTATTTCACTCTGACATGCTTAATTCTTCCCATAAATAGATTTTTTACTCCTTCCAGTAGAGAAAGTGTGGCAGGGTGGGGGGAAGAGATCGTGCTTACATATTTCATGGTCAATGAAATGACAATGTGTCACTGGTTTTGCAGTAGAGCAGGAAAACTAGTGATGGGCAGCCTAGTAGAACTTGTAGGTTCAAAATATAACCTGCTCTGTTGACCTACCTGCTCCAGTCCTGCAACAGAGGTGATCACAAGCATTACAGAGGCAGGCAAGTTGCAATATACTTTGAGATTGGACATAGTGTATAACTGTGGGAAAATGTTCTATTAGGTGCGTGAGGGCTGCGTAGCCTCCTGCAGTCCAAAGTCAGCTCTCAGAGGAAAGACAGGAGTGGACAGAGTTGGGTTTATGCATCCCGTAGGGGTTGTTAGTGGCCCAGAACAGCCTGTAAAGGACATCCCAAACTGCAGCGCAGCCCCTGCTACAGGAAGGGTGGGATTGTGCTACACTAGGCAGTAACCCCGTACTTTTGTATCTCTTTCCCACTCCAGCATCTGTACTATTTTAGGTAATTATGTTCTAATTTTTCTTATAAACAAACGTGTGTATGTGTAAAAAAACCTAATGAATACATTGATCTCCCCCAAAATTCTCTCTGAGAAGAAAAATAATTCTTTCCAACAATAACTAAACTTCTTATTTCAGGAGCATGCTACACAGTGTTTACCATCTTCCCTGCTGAGAATTCACTTTCTTGCAGAGTGCAGCAAATGTTGCTTTATCTATTTTATATACAGTGGATGTTTACTTTAAATGAATGCAGTGCTGGTTAAAAATTACCCAGTTGATGGCATCAGAAGATGAAGTCTGATTTATCATCGGAACAAGTACAATATAGCATGTAGGCACCTCATCCCCTCCCTTCAACATTAAATTTTTCTTCTAAACAAAGTTCGAACCAACGGGGGTTAAGAGCATGCTTCAAAATTACATTTACCATCTTTGATAAGAACGCTTACTCTTTCTGTTAAGTTACTGGTATCTCCTATCTTTGCTGTTGTACATCCAAGTGGTGAACATAGAGTTTGCTTTGTATTCACACTGAATTCACACTGGTAACTCAGTGATGAAAATTGTTTGCTACCAGGTTATTGAGCCATCAAGCTTCACGAAACACTGTATCACAAATGAAAACTGTTGCTTTAAAAATTACAGTTCTAGTTGCCAGTATAATTCTAAGTCCTAAGGGAATACAAACAAATACAGTTTCTCATTCAGTCAGGTTTCATCATTAACAGTTTAAGCAGAAAAACTATAGTGGGCCTTAAGCCTCAATAATTTAGGAAGTTGTACAAATAAGATCTGCCTTCAAGTTTCAGGCAGAATTCTGTTCTAACAAATATCAGACTAGCAGTAAGAAATGTAGTGGAGTAAAGAAACGCCTTTTCTGCAGCTATGGACTTTTAATTTCCTTTGTTTCTGGAGGGTCTGCAACCTTGGAGGTTCATTTATTCATGTGCAGCCCAAGAGCTCACAGGCTGATTGTGCAAGGGAGAGAGATAAGAAGAGAGAGCGCTTCAGGCAGGAGAACTTGGACATCAGCAAAGCAGAGGGTTGTGTTAACCAGCAGATTTGGTGGTAGTTGCAGGTGAAAAATTATGCACAGAGGAACTAAACCAAGGTGAAGGAACTAGGGAGAAGGTGGAAAACAAGAGTTGTGGTGGAAGGAAAAAGAGATAAAGAAAGGAGAAGGCCAGACAGAAGGAAGGAGAAAGGAAGAACTTGGTGGATGGGAAGACAGGAAAACAAAGTGAGAGGAGTTAAATCAAAGGAGGAATAAAGTGCCACTTGAATGGGTACAAAGAAGTATGACTAAAAGCACAGTCATAGAGGCAACAGCAAGTAGCAGGTCACTGACTCCCCCTCCTTCACATTGCTAGCGAGGATTGGGTTTACCAGAGACTTGGTATTTGGCTGAACAGAAGACAGGATTATCCCATCCCATCTTGAAGTGGGATTAAAAGAGTGTAAGCACAAAAAGCTGGGGTGAGTTGCCAGCAAAAATTGGCATCAAACTCAGAGTCCCTAGACCTAAGAGCCATAATGCCTGGGAGTAAGGAAGTAGGGTCTGGGGTGCAGGCTCTGTTCGGAGGTCATGCACTGAGGGAGTGAGGACCAGAGAAGTGCCAAATACCCATAGCACGTTGTCCACAGTAATTGCTCTGCCAAGTTGAGACGCTAGCCGGGATTTCTGCATGGTGCTAGGCTACACTGGGTGGCTCTTCCATGGAGAATTATTTTGTCATGGCTCAGATTTACAATGTGGATGTGCTCCGAGTGGCCGAGGCATTGGAGGAACAAAGCCACGTTTCTGTGTGGCTTCAAAACTCCAAAGAAACAAAGCAATTCAGGAGTTTGGTGGGGTGGGTAATGAAAGAATAATGCTTTAGTATTATCCAGGAGTAAATACTGAAAAAACCCAGCTGCATGGGCTTGGGCTTCTTTCCAGGTTTAGGACAATACATACCATCACCAAGTAAACGCTGTTCTCCTATTTCCCAAGCGCTGAATGGGTAAGCCTAGTAGAAAATTACTTTCAGAGAAATCAGTGCTGTTTGATCAGTGTGTAACTTGGTATGATAGAGCAGAGAGACTCATGACAGGGAGACTGTCTTCCTTTCTTTCTGATTTTCAAGGCTGTGTTTCAATCCATCACAGGAATTAACCTTTGTGTGTGCTCCTTCTCTGATTGTTATATGAAAAGAAGCTCAAAATCCCCCAAACTAATGTGATATAGAAAGCATAAAGTCTTTGTTTGGATTCTTTTTAAGGCCATATGCATTTAATTTTTATTTTTACTCTTCCATTTTAACATATTTTTCATCGTAGCCTTAAAACCAAACTTTAAGTTCTTACATTATTTCTGGGACAGAGAGTAGTGATGCTACAGCATATTGTTATTTTGTATGGAGATTGGTAGTTTTAACTGTTACAAATTCTTTACTGTTTTTGTTAATTCTGGAAGAACAGAGATGTCAACTTCACATGTAAGAACCCAAACCATGTTAAAATTTGTGCAAAAGGTAAATGCTGAACAGTTGCAGGAATATTTCTAATATTTTGCTATAAATTTTAGCATGACATTTTTGTGTGTTAAGTGATATGGAAATCAATTTATGTAGATGCAATTATGAATAGTGATTATGCTTTTAAAATTGATTGAAATATCCATACATAGTTGGATAACCTTTTGTAAGCTGGGATTGAACTTTTCAAAATAATAATTTTCTAATTGTAAATATTAATTTACCAACCTGTGTATCATCATCCTTCATATTCTTTATTTTTTTTTCAATTTGCTGAATTATTTTTTCCCTTGAAAATGAATTTTTAATGGAAAGTTTGATTAAAAATGTTTTGACATTGCAGAGAAATGTGGCCAGTTCTAGGAATTTGTGTATATTTATCTTTACTGCACCAAAATCAATGGAACTTATTACAGTAATAAAATTAAATTTTTCATTTGGGCTCTAATCCCAAATTAATAAAATTAAAGCAGTTTAAATATTAAAGCTGTTTAAATTTTCCTGAATTTCAGGGTTTAATAACACTTCTCATCAATATTGACGTGTGGAAGTAAATATTCTAGTGTTACTTTTCCAGACTTCACAGTATTTTCATTTTGAAAAGCTCAGTGCAAAACCAGAGATGCAGCCGTGCAGCTTTGCTTGCTGCGTGCAAAGCGTCATTATGCAGCTGGCATCCTTGCAGAGTACGGGAGTCCAGGCGTACAGGGAGTCACCGTGTGGGGTGAATCTGTACTGGCTCTCACTGCGGAAGCAAACAGGAGGCCACCTTTATGTTAAGAACAGTTTCATCCATCTGTCTCTCTTTAAATTTTTTTTTAATTCTTTTTTTTTTGCTTGCATCCCGTTTCTGATCTGATCAGCATGGTGGGTACAGTTGGGTGTTTACATCACATATCTACACATCTGTGTCACAAAGAACAGGCCTGACTTTAGGACCCATATATTCTGCAAAAGATGCAAGCTGCTGTCAGCGAGCATGGCATGGCTGTAGGTTATAGGCTTCCTCTTCCTTTATCCCTTGGTGTTGGCAGAACATATAGCAGCAAGCAGGGCTGTACGGCGTCTCCTCTCTACCTGCAGCCTCTCAGTGTGCAGTGATAGCAGTGCCTTGTCCACTGTCATGATGCTCAGAAGGCAGATGAAGCACCAGCTCTTGCAGGAAAAGTTGTGGGGTTTTTTTGCCCAGGGGAAATACAATGCCAAATGCATACAGCAGTTTAGGGTAATGTGGATCCTGTGTGTAAACCTCTGCTATCAGTTAGGTTAGACAAAAACAGTGTCCTGACAGAAAGAGAAGCAAGGGAGGAAAGAGGGTAGCTGGAAAATGTTAGTATGGCACCTATAAGTTTAAAAAAAAACCCAAACCCCCTTTATGCTGCCAAGTGAAACTTAGGAGTTTCTATGGTATGATAATTTGTAGGAACTGTGAAGGAGAAAGGATTTTCCACATTTTCAGCAGTGATGCAGATCTCAACACCAATGTTAAAAAATACTGGTATTTTAAAATGAGCAAGTATGTACTCCATACCCTTAGGTAGCCCACCCTTACAGCATTCTGCACAAATAGGAAGCAGAAGCTGGAATACCAATAGTTGGCTGGGCATTAGTGCTGCTGCAGCAGAGATCTGGGATGGGGAGCTTGTTGGAGGAAAAGCCTGTGAAGAGGTGGTGAGCAGTGAAGGAAAGCTGCCACAAAACTGTACTGCTTGTATTACTTGCATGGGCGTACAGCTGCTCTGCTGTGGAACCAGTTTCCTTTTAAAAAGCTAAGCCACGTGTTGTTTATGTGGAAATACGGTAATCCTCTTGATTTTATTTATTCATTCTGTCACAAAAATCATTCTAGGTTGTGACAGACCCTCTGAGTAGCAAGGCAGGCTTTTTACATTAGTTGAACTAGCCCCAAATCAGTCCTTAAAATAAAAGAGGCCCAAAGAACCACAGCCCTATGTGCTCTTGCTGGCAGTCTTGGTGCTTCCTTGCTATGCATGGTGTAGCTGATTTTCACCAACATATTGCCAACAAGGAACGGTAGGTCAATAAAGAAAAAGAAAATAAATTATGTCAAATGCCTGAAACTGACTGCTAATGACAAATACGGACTCTGGTTTTGGTAGGCATTGTGCAGGAAATACGTTGAGGAAAAATACTGTTTAGTGCAGACAACCTATGGGAAAAACAGGAGGATGTTTTGAATACACTTTTCATGAATACCTTATGCACTCAGCTCATGTGTTGCTGTGTTTATAAATTCCATAGCAAAGTTCCTGCAGTATTATAAAAAATAAAATAAGCTTCTGAAACCACTTTACCTGTTTTTGTAGATGATACCCCTTAGCAAATAACTGGGTTTATGCACAATTCTCATCCTATCAAAATGTAAATTGCAGACTGATGTTACATGGTAAGCCGTGTCACACCTTTTAAAAGCAACAAAGAATATCAGTGGAAGGCAAGAACATCAGGAAAAAAA
Organism: Pandion haliaetus; assembly: GCA_013401275.1. Taxonomy (NCBI): domain Eukaryota; kingdom Metazoa; phylum Chordata; class Aves; order Accipitriformes; family Pandionidae; genus Pandion; species Pandion haliaetus. The sequence continues at coordinate 11,178 of VYZV01001884.1, read as the reverse complement.
AATGAAGAGAAACCACACTATTTAAATTTGAAGAAGAACATATCTGACAGCTGAGTGAACAAAAAGAATAGGCATCAAAGACATCTGTGCCTTGACAAATGTTGGGAGGAATCCCTTGCCTTTGTTTGGACTATCCATAGATGCAAGTTCATTATCAAGCAGTTCTGTGTGCGTGACTGCCTTAATTTTCGATAAAGTAATGCTCTTTTAGCGATGTCAGTAAGTAATAACCTTGCCTGTGGAGGCGTATAGGATGTGGTATTTTGCAAAATACTTCCAAATTTCTATTATTAATAAAAGGCTTGTAGTTTGGCTCTTCTGAGGACTTTTTTACTGCCTTTTTGGTGGGGTGAAGTGGGGGAAGGCACTAAATCTGACAGTTTACTAGAAACAGTGATACGTGGCATGGAACGCTATTAAGGAGATTATGTTATCTCCCAGGAACAGAGAATGCTGCGGTCAACAGGAAATCAATTTCCGAGGGTGCTACAGTAAATTTGTCTTGTAACTGGAAACTTTCTAATTGCTGCCCCAAGGGAACAGTAAGCTGAAAACCAGGCAGATGGTTTCTTCCCCATTTCCCTTATTCTTTGATTCCATTTAAATTATTTCTAGCTTCCTAGTAACTTTGTCTGTTAAATGTTTGCAAATGTTTTAACGCTATCATAGTTGCTCTCACTTGTACAGTAACTTTGTTGTTCAAAGCCAGATGTTTTTCAGCGGGTTTTGGGAGATTTAACTTTGTCCTCTTTAGATTGAACCACTACTTCTAACTATAGCGTTAGCAATTAGTATGAAGGAGAAATTGTTTTATTTATTCCATACTACGCAGCAGAAGGATTGTATCTTTTTTTTTTTTTCCCCTTCAAGTGGGGGCTCAAGGGGATGGCTTTTTTTGTCTATGAAAAATGTAACAGCAAAATAAGTCACAAAGAGCTTATTGTGGTCAAGTTCCAGCTTCACCAAAGAGCAGAAAGGCCTGCTTGAAGTACTCGCTGGAGTTGGAGGCTAAAAGGTGTGAATACAAGTGTGAGCTGTAGGTTGGATTTGAAGCCCCTTGAAAACTTCTAAGTATCATTAGATTCCTACAAAATGTAAAGATTTTGTTTAGGAAAAAAAGTTGGAAGGAAATTGTTCAGATAAGATAGCAAAAGTCAGCTTTCCATTTTTGCAACTACACTTTGCTTCAAAAAACATTTTTAAATTTTGTTTATTCAAAGTAGATACTTACGTACCATTTACTCCTGACCATCACAGGTACACTTGATCAGATAATACATCAAGTACTTGCGAGCAAACTATGTCAATTACTAAATCATCTACAATGCCTGCTACAAATTAGTTGCTAAAAAAAATGCGTTATCACACTAGTTGCTAATTGTTAATTTTAGAAATGTCTACTAAATACCACTCAATAAACAAATTAATTACTAGTTGGAATATCAATCACTAAGGTTTTTTTTTTTTGCATCATAATTTAAAAACAACAATTTTTGAATACCATGTCGTGAAATTAACACGAGCTGAAATATATCTGGGTGTCCTGGTTTTGGCTGGGATAGAGCTAATTTTCTTCCTAGTAGCTTGTATAGTGTTATGTTTTGGGTTTTGTATGAGAAGAATGTTGATAACACACTGACATTTTCGGTTGTTGCTAACTAGTGTTTTTACTAAGTTGAGGATTTTCCAGCTTCTCGTGCCCAGCCAGCAAGAAGGCTGGAGGGGCACAAGAAGTTGGGAGGGGACACAGCCAGGGCAGCTGACCCAAACTGGCCAATGGGGTATTCCATACCATGTGATGTCATGCCCAGTATATAAACTGGGGGGAGTTGGCCAGGAGGGTTGGATCACTGCTTGGGAACTTAACTGGGTATCAGTCGGCAAGTGGTGAGCGATTGCATTGTGCATCACTTGTCCTTTTGGGCATATATTTCACTGTCTTTTTGTTATCTTCAATTTCATTACTATAATAATAATATATTTTTTAATTTAAATTATTAAATTATTCTTAACTCACGAGTTTTACTTGTTTTCGATTCTCCTCCCCATCCTGTGGGGACAGGGGGAGGAGTGAGTAAGCAACGGCGTGGTGCTTAGTTGCTGGCTGAGGTTAAACCACAACACTGGCCCAGAATTGCTTTCATTTTTTTAAGAAAATTGTTGCTCAGTGAGAAATTGCATAGTTTTCTCTTTTGAACTTGATGGGACTTTTCCCTGTGTATGTGCTTTTAAATTGAGAGTTTCCTGTAAATGGAGATAAGTATTTTCAAAAAGAAACAAATAAGGTTGTTAGAAAATAGTTGGTAAGTGTTTGAAAATCTTCAAAGTGGTAGAACCATGTTCATATTTTATCTGCAGTGCAGCAAGTTATGGAAATGCATGATTGCCTTTGGTGATAATTACTATTACATTAGTATCAGATCTGTGAAATGTTTTGAAAATTTATGGAAAACCTTCATTAGCCATCAGAAGCTCTTTGAAATATTATGATTAGCAGGTACTTGTTTTACTGTAGAATTTGGGAGCTGTAGTCATATACTAGGATGCAAGTTTGTTTTGCCTCCATAAACCGAAACACAAAGGATAAACTTTGCATTAGCCGGTTAGAGCCCAGCTCTAGTTCACACACGTAGTACCTGTGGTCACTTTAATGACTAATCCCTTCTCAGGAAAACAGATAAACATATGCTTATAATTAAACAGACATTTACTTGCTTTGTTGATGTATGTTTTATTTTTAGAAAATTACTTCTATATCCCTTCTCTGGTTAAAAAAAAAAAAAAAAGGAAGGATGGTATCTAGCTTTCAGACTTCTGGATCTGGAATAAACCTACTTAAGCTTTGGGATGTGCAAGGTGGGCAGCAGCAAGCAGGCAAACTGTCTGGTCTTTTTTTGATCCAAAATAATTTCCCAGTTTCAGTGCTTTGAAGGAGCAGTACAAAATGTAACCTCTTGGCAGAGGAGAAGAACATGCTTGTGTATGCTTTTTTTCAACAACCAAGCCATTGCCTGTTCTCGTTTTATTTAATGTGTTTAGATGAAACCAAACTGGTATAAAACAGGGGTTTTAAATTAAATTAAAAGGAGAGTTATAAAAGCTCAATTTCTTTCTCACCTCCACACCTGCGTCTGGATTTTTTATTTAAGGGAAGTACTCATTTTGCTTTTTGTAGCAACTGCCTGGGGAAACAGATCTTCTAAATCTTATTCTTTGCTCCTGATGCTCACTTTGGGTGTGTTACTTAGTATTCTGTTTACAAAGCACTCCGCAGAGCGTTTCACAAAAAGCAGTGATTGCACACAGGAACTGCTGTTTTTTCAGTTTTTTATATGTTAATGCTCACTTGAAATTTTCATGAAGCTGTTTCATGTGAAATGGGAGGTATAGAACACTTCCTGTAATAAAACTTACAACTGCTATAGAATAAGTGACTTTGGTGTGAGGGTATAGAGTATATACATCTTCTTCATCAGAGAAATAAAATTAAGAAAAAAAAAAAAGATTTAAGTTGTTTCCAGAAGTGAATTAATCTGCAATTCTAATATTTATCATTAAAAATATGTAATATGTAAGTATTTTGAAGAACAACCCCCCCAAAATAAAAACAGGTAAATTTGTTGAAAGTCTTGTTATTATACATAGCTTTTCTTTTTTTGGACCACTATTCTAAAATACTTTTGTAATACTCTATGTTGTAAGAAAATGGTGGCCAAATGCCGATGAGCTGATTCCTCAACAATAATTGGGCAGTAGGATTTCTGGGGTGTTCTTTTGTTTTCTTTTTCTATCTGTATAGTGGGTAAAAATACGCCACATTATGATGACAGCTACTTTTGTTTATTTTTGTAGGGTTGACCCAAGGACCATTTCATCCTGCAAGAATCAGTTACCAAGATCTGCATAGACTTGTTCCTAAGGGGAAACATGTCTGAGATTGACTATGAGAAGTTAGCTGAAATAGGTAAATATTTTTTCTTATACTTCAAGTGGCATCTGTGTAGAGTTACAGGTTAGTTAACAGAGCATCTTCGGTAAGTGAGAGGCTTCACCAACATTTTGTAATACTTCTTGGAGCAATCCAGTATGATTTACAGACACTGTACTGATGTGTACCCTATTAAAGCCATTAGGGTTGAAGGTTAGTTTAATACATGCAGCTTTTATGAGTTATTGGTAGATGTTCCTAGTGCAATTCTAGGCTATTGGAATATCACCATCATCACATATTGTGGCACAAATGGGAGTCATTACTCCAAACAGACAAGTATTGAATGAGCATAGAGATTGCTGTATTGCATGTTATCTCCAAAGATGTTAGTCGAGCTGAGCAATAGGACCATGGCATTAGGGGGCTCATCATTTTGAAAGATCAGCATTACATTTTTTTTTCCTTGAGTTTTTGAGGATGCTAGGCTGAACCCCAGAGCA
>VYZV01001883.1:7143-23535 GCA_013401275.1 Pandion haliaetus | reverse complement strand
GTGTGTCATGTACCAGCAGCTACGGTGTTTGTACTCTTAAATAGTGACATTCTGAATGTTCACTGGTGGAGAAGGTTGCCATGTTCTCCACATAATCAATTTGTTACTGAAACATTTGTATTGGGTACCTAACTATTTAGCTGTAATATTTCGGTCATTATTGGTTAGGCCTTTCTAGTGTTCATATGGTAATTGTCTCAGGAAGTGTCTTTTTAGTAAGGTAAATAATAAAGACAGCAGATTATTGCCTCTTTTTCAATTCCCATTACCTGCTCTTGGGTTTTGGCATTCTTATAGATGCTTTTCAAGCACAGGTAAGGCCTTATGTAATTTTCCTTTATTGCTAGATTAATCCTTGATGTTTGATGATCTCTTGATATTGTTGCCACCTTTGAGGATCTTGGCTGTGTTCCTAAATACTGAATTTCATGTGTTTTAAACTTTTAAAATAATTTATCCTTTCTGAATGTCAGGTTGGGGATTACTGATGAGAATATTTGTGGGAATATGATTGTAGGTGTTAGTATCTATGCAATGGCAAAGTTCTTAATAGTGGTAACATGTCTGGTTCAAGTATTAGCGTTATACTTTCAGTAATTAAATCCATATGAGGTCATTGCATGAATTTTGTGGGTTTTTTTCCTGTGGATAATGAAGTCTGTTCCACTTTAAACTAGCAAACATTGCCTGAATATTCTGCTGAAGTTCACAAGAATTTGGAATTTTAATATGCAAACATAAATACAACTCCAAAGTGGGACAGGAGAGAAATTGGCATATTAGATTTGCAATGATTGTGGTTTATTCTGCTTAATATTTTAACTTATTTCAGAATGGCTGCAGCTGGCAATTTGAGAAATAATCAAAGTTTTTTTTGCTTAACTGAAGTTGGACTTTGCTTCCATTTTTTTAAACGTGTATGAGTTCTGCTGGCAATTTTCATATAAAGTCTGATTTCTGGTTCTCAGTAATCTTCAGACTTTCTGATCTGTGTGTCCCTGGGATTCTTACACCTACTGATTAGAAACAATCTGTATGTATGTTCTTTTTTTTTTCCTTTTATGTTGTAGGTTTGTGGTGAGGTTTTTTGGATGTTCTTTTTTGTTTTTAAACTGAGAGGAAATGCCAGTTAAAGTTTCAGTTTCAATTATGCTATCTACTCTGGTATGCTGATGGTCTGTTAGGTGGCAAGTAGCAGTTAAAGTTGGGCTGGAGCAATTTAAGAAGTTACCATTCCTTACTGCCAGCTGTGTTAAATGTAGTAAATGTGCTTCTTACATACTTAAGAACTTGATGTTAAATTTGTGTTTCTGCTATTTGGTTTTGGTTTTCCTCCCATATTACAGCATTCTTCCTGGCCAAAATATTTTGAAGATGTTTCTTTTGTAAATTCTTCTCCTGAAGTGTGACTACGTATGTTTTTCAACAAACCCATAATTTAAAGACTATTTATGTCTTTCTATAAAGCACGTATGGCATATCAGTAATACAGTCTTTGGTACTGAAGTACTTCATGCAAACTGTTTTCCATGTCCTTAGTTTACTTTGGAAGCTTGATCCCTTGCAGCACCTCTTAAATAAATGGTTGCATTTTTGTCTTTTTCTTTCTTACCTTGCTTGCCATAAACACTGCTTCACACTGAGGTGCTGGTTGAAATAGTTGTCTTATAATTAACTAAAGTTTTTATACTGTAAATATACTCTTTCACAGCTAATCTTTCCCAGCGGTCTTTCACAGGCAGTTCCTACCATTGTGCCCCTCCAAAGGATGAATACTAGAAATTGGCACATTGCTGTAACTGACTACATTAATGTATATGGTTTCTGTACAGTTAGATTTAATGTTTCATACGTTATGAAGCATATTAATAAGATTAATATGCTTTTTCTTAGTAGCCAGTGTTTCATAGTAAATAGTGTGTTATAGCTCACTGCCTCCCTTCAGACTGATGAATGTGTTGATGGGCTTAATTAGTTTTTATTGTAACTGAATGATAACTTCTTTCATTGCATCTAGTATAGCTATGACTGCTTTGGCCTGAGAATCCTGTGAGGATTTTTCTTTTCTTTTGTTGTTAATTTATTAAATCTAAATCTATGCCAGTTGTACACCTTAGAAAAGAAACAAAAATTCAGCTTCCTTGTCACCACATAAAGCTGGAGCCCTGTGGTTAATTAGTGCCGTGCCTTCTTTTCATTTTCTTCCCTTAATTTTCCTTGACTTGTGTTCTCAAGCATAATTGTCTAAGGTAGTGGTTTTTGAACTGAGGTTTGTGAACTCTTGGAAAATACTTTATAGATTCTAGGAAAGGGTGTTGTGGTTTTATCCCAGTAGGCAGCTAAGCACCACAAAGCTGCTTGGCCACTCCCCCTGCCAGTGGGGTCGGGGAGACAGCTGGAGGGATAGAAGAGTGAAATCTCATGGGTTGAGATGAAGACAGTGTAATAGGTAAAGCAAAAGCTATGTGCACAAGCAAAGCAAAAAAAGGAAATAATTCACTACTTCCCATCAGCAGGCCGATGTTTAACCATGTCCAGGAAAGCAGGGTGCTATCATGCATAATGGTTACTTGGGAAGACAAGCCCCATCCCTGTGAATGTCCTCCCCTTCCTTTTTCCCCCAGGTTTATACGCTGAGCATGACATCATATGGTCTGGAATATCCCTTTGGTCAGTTGGGGTCAGCTGTCCTGGCTGTCCCCTCCTAACTTCTTATGCACTCCCAGCCTGCTTGCTGGTGGGGTGGGGTGGGGTGAGAAGCAGAAAGGCCTTGACTCTGTGTAAGCACTGTTCAGCAACAGCTAACGCATAGGTGTGTCATCAACACTGTTCCCATCCCAAATCCATACCATACAAGCACCATGCAGGCTACTCTGAAGAAAACTAACTCTATCCTAGCAAAAGCCAATACAAAGAGGAAGTAAGATAAGGTCAAAAAGTAGAAGCCTGTTGTTTGTCGTTTAAATTCATTAGAATGATCCAAACAGCTAATGAAAAAAATTATGTTTGCAAATGAAAATAATTGGAAGCCTCTTCTCTAACTTGTGCTGCAGTGCCATCGTATTTAAATTATTTTGGTCATGATCTCTGTCAGTCTGGAAAAATATCTAGCTAAGTTTTAACCTTAACAGGGTCAAACTATGAACTCCTCATTTTACTTCTACAGCGTTCTCCTTGTTGCAGTTGATAACATCACTCATCTTTTCTATTGCTGAGCCTTTAAGCTGACTGTATACAGATCTGCAGCCAGCCATTTACATTATATTGAGATGAGCTTGTTCCTAAATAAATACTGTATTCTCCTGTGTTTATTATTTCAGCCTCTTCTTTCTTATTTTGATTGTTTCACCATGAGTTATGTGTATTGTTACTTATGACTCACCTCTTATCTGGTTTTGCCTTTCCTTTCCCACTAGCCAATACATTGGTCTAACAGATGTGCTCATACATCTTCATTACGCTTGTATGTTTTCAGAGTAGTCATGTCTCTAATCCATTTCTCTTTGAAGAGAATCAATCAATTATTAAAGAATCAATCAATCAATTCTGTATCCCATTTTATTTCTAGAATATTCTGTTGTACAGGGTAGACCACTGACAGCTGTAAACTGGTAAGTTTTCAGTTGTTTGCAGTAGGTGGTTGTGTTTTCTGCTATTCAGTGAAGACAGTGTAGAATTTATTTGGTTTACTTGCCATAGTAATCACTTTAAGGATATTATACTGTCATTAACCACTGGTAACGTGCTTTTTCTTAACATGTACAGTTCTTCCTAAACTTCGTGGAGCATCTTCCCTAAATTAAAATTCTACTGGTATGATTCTATGAAAGATAGCTTTGTATGCACTTTGGGTTTGGTGGTTGCATTTAGATAGGAAGGTGGCCAAAGATGTGGATATTGTCATCTTTGCTATGGGTGAATGACTTTTTTTATTTAAAAAAAAAAAAAAGAGTCCTAAAAATGTTTGTTAAGGGTAAGAGATGTAGAAATACTTTACACTGAAAAACTTGAGGTAGAATATTTTCCTTGCATGTGTTCTTACAGATATATTTTCATAGGTAAGATTGCAGCAAATAAGAAAAAAAATAGGATAATTACAGAAAAGAAATTAAATCTGTCAGTGGTTGTACTGGGAGACCATTCTTTTTGTGTGGACACTTTGTACGGGTGCTTTCTTGTGTGTTCTCTTTGTTTATATGAGATAGATTTATGCTGTTTCAGAAGCTTTTTCAGTTATAAAAGGGATCCAGATACTGTTTTTAACTTTTGCACTTTTGTCATGGTTAAATGAAAATCAGATCCATTTTACTTGTGTAGTTGAGTTTTAATTTCATTTATAGAACCTGCAGTATTTACATTTCAGATTGTGTTGGAGAGGCCTTAAAAAGGATATTCCAGCAGCTGGAATAACCCTTTTCTTTTTTAAGCCTTCAAAATTTTAGTTTAAAAAAAAAAATAAAATAAAAAGCTAGTTGTTTAAAAAAGTTAATGTGGTAGTAAAGATAATACATACTGATGTCATAGGCTGGAAAAATAGTTCTGAGTTATGAAACTAAAGTAATGATTAAAAAGATGTGCAATTTCAGCTCACAAGCAGTAGCACATTAAAGTCCCAACTGAACAATGAAGTAGTAAGATGGTCTTTTTCTTCTGGAACAGAGTGTGCAGAGAGGAGTTCCGGACCATAGTAATGTGGCTGTTAGTCTTACCCATCTTCCAGATGTTTGGTGTCTTAACTATACATAGCTCTGTATTCCTTCCCAGGCAGTGTTGTTTCAAATCCCTCAGTTTCCTTTTGGTTTGAGTTTTCTTAACCTTTTATTTTCAGGTGCCTTAGAATCCCAATATAGCCTGTCCTACTAGTCTGCCTCTGTTTTCCTCTAAGCCTGTCTTAATTGGATTGCAGTTGTTCCTTACCCTCACTTAGGTGACAGGATTTTGATAATTTTTCCATTTGTAGATATACTGCTTAAGCCCTGACTTTCCTTTTATATTGGCATGGACGAAAATTCACGTTGGAATGCTTGATTAGTAATTCAAAGAAGATAGCACATAAGCTGGTAATGGTTTGGAGGGCATACACATGGCTGTTAGAATGACAGTTGAACTATTGCCCACTATATTAAAAATTGGAGTTCCTCAAGCATTAGATTGCTAAATGAAGATGATATCAATAACTATAGATATGTCAGGCCATCTGAGGATAATATTGTCATTGTTGACAACCAAAAAATACCAGGTTTTTATTATTTGGGGAAAAAATTGATTGTGCTCTCTAGTGTTGTTTTGAGATGAGATGTTATCAAGCTGAGCAGTTTTCCTATTTAGTGATTCTCACTGCTGAGTTCCTTAAAAAATCTGCAGCCCTTGATGGAAAGTAATAGTACTCCTAGTAGTTTTCAGTAACATTAGGTAATTACAGATGTGTTCAGGGCAGGGGCAGCAGTGGATGTTCTTTACCTCAACTTGAGTAAGGCTTTTGACACTGTCTCCCATAGTGTCCCCAGGCTGACGAAGTACAGGTTACATAAGTGGACAGTGAAGTAGGTTGAGAACTGGCTGAATGACTGGGTGTAGAGGTTTGTGATCAGTGACACAAAGTCCAGCTGGAGGCAAGTCATAAGTTGTGTACCCTAGGAACTAATACTGAGGCCAATACTGTTTAGCATCTTCATTAATGACCTGGACACTGGGACATAGTGCGCCCTCAGCAAGTTCACAGATGGTACAAAAATGGGAGGAGTTGCTCATACCTCACATGGTTGTGTATCCATTCAGAGGGACCTGGACAGGCTGGAGAATTGGGCTGAGAGGAATCACATGAAGGTGCAAGAAGGCAAAATGCAGAATCCTGCATTAGGGGAGGAATAACCCCAGGGGAGCTGACCAGCTGGAAGACAGCTCTGCAGAGAAGTAGCTTGGCGTACTGGCGGACAGCAATCTGACTGTGTGCCAGTAATGTACTGCCATGGCAAAGAAGGCAGGCAGCCTCCTGGGCTGGGTTAGGAAGAGCGTTGCCAGCAGGTTGAAGGAGGTGCTCTCTGCTCAGTGCTGGTGAGGCTTGAGCAGGAGGTTTCATAGAATCAGTCACAGAATCGCAGAATGGTTGAGGTTGGAAGGGACCTGTGGAGTTCATATGGTCTACCCCAGCCTGCTCAAGCAGGGCCACCTGGAGCTGGTTGTCCAGGTCTATGTCCGGATGGTTTTGAATACCACCAAGGATGGAGACTCCACAATGTTGCTGGGCAACCTGTGCCAGTGCTTAGTCACCCTCACAGTAAAAAAAAAAAGTGTTATCTCAAGAGATAGCCAGTATGCTATTGGCCACCTTGGCCACCTGGGCACACTGCTGGCTCATATTCAGGTGACTGTCAACCAACACCCCCAGGTCCTTTTCCGCCAGGCAGCTTTCCAGCCACTCTTCCCCAAGACTGTAGCGTTGCATGGGGTTGTTGTGATCCAAGTGCAGGACCTGGCACTTGGCCTTGTTGAACCTCATACAGTTGGCCTCAGCCCATCGATCCAGTCTGTCCAGATCCCTCTGTGGAGCCTTCCTACCCTCAAGCAGATCAACACTCCCACCCAACTTGGTTTTGTCTGCAAACTTACTGAGGGTGCACTCAATCCCCTTGCCCAGATCATTGATAAAGATATTAAACAGAACTAGCCCCAATACTGTGCCTTGGGGAACACTGCTTGTGGCCAGCCACCAGGTGGATTTAACTCCATTCACCACAACAATTTGGGCCTGGCCATCCAGCCAGTTTTTTACCCAGCGAAGAGTCCAAGCCATGAGCAGCCAGTCTTTCCAGGAGAATGCTGTGGGAAATGGTGTCAAAGGTTTTACTAAAGTCCAGGTGAACAATATCCATAGCCTTTCCCTCATCCACTAAGCAGGTCACCTTATCATAGAAGGAGATCAGATTAGGCAAGCAGAACCTGCCTTTCATAAACCAATGCTGGCTGGGCCTGATCATCTGGTTGTCCTGTATGTGCTGCCTGATGGCACTCAAGACAATCTGCTGCATAACCTTCCCTGGCACCAAGGTCAGACTGACAGGCCTGGAGTTCCCTGGATTCTCCTTCTGGCCTTCTTGTAGATGGGTGTTATATTTGCTAACCTCCAGTCTGCTGGGACCTCCCTTGGTTAGCCAGGACTGCTGATAAATGATGAAAAGTAGCTTGGTAAGTACGTCTGCCAGCTCCCTGAATACCCTTAGGTGGATCCCATCCAGCCTCATAGACATGTGTGTGTCTAAGTGGTGTAGCAGGTCGCTAACCATTTCCTCTTGGATTATGGGGGCTTCATTCTGTTCCCTGTCCCTGTCTTCCAGATCAGGGGGCTGAGTATCCCAAGAACAACTGGTCCTACTATTAAAGACTGAGGCAAAGGAGGCATTAAGTACCTCAGCCTTTTCCTCATCCTTTGTCGCTACGTTTCCCCCTGCATCCAATCCAGGATGGAGATTCTCCTTAGCCCTCCTTTTGTTGTTAGTATATTTACATAAGCACGTATTGGACCTCCATGCTATAGCTCAATAGAAGTAAAGGGAATACAGGGGAACTGAAAAGGTAGCAACAGTTGCAGTTTTAAATGAGTTAAAGCTACGTATTTGTCCTAACATTCTTGTAGGAAGAGCTGCGTGGTTACTGGATCCAAATGTAAGTCATTTATTACTTGAGTATTTTTAAGCTGTTTTAAGGTCTTTCGAGTCTTGTTGGGGAAGTGGGTGGGTGTCTAGGGGCAATTAGCCCACAGTTTTGGGATATTACTCAAAAAAATCCCAACTTTCCTCTTCTGCAAGCTGTCTTCCACTTTTGTTTTTGTTTTTGTTTTGCTAGAAAATATATTCAAACTTCTAGTGTATCACAACAGGCAAAAATATGGTCTGTGAGCCAACTGCCATGCAACTGAGCTACTTTGGCTGTGATTTTGGCAGAAGCAGGAACTGTAATTTTTCCTAACCTGCCTGCAACTGTGCAGAGAGGAAGGGAAGGTCAAGCAACTGCTTCATGGAGGTATTTTTCATGAAGTACTTCATAGACCAAGAGTTACCTTGTCAGAATTATTCTAAAACTGTTAGCAAAGGGCATTTTTTTTTTCTCAAGAGTTCTGTAGATTTTGTTGCCAAGTTACAGTGAAAGGATTTAGATGAGTGTATTTATTTTTTTCAGAGATGTACATTCTTGGATTTTTTTTTCTATTTTGGTTTGTGATTTGTAAGGTAAAATTCGGGGTCAGTTTATGTTGGAAGCATATGGCATATTATATACTCTGTGTGCATGTATATTTCATAAAGCTTGCTAATACTTAGTTTTGCATTACACTGAGAGAGTTTGTGTATTTGTATGATACGTAATTGTGCATCAGGTTTCAGTTCATATATGTGTATTTTATTCCCTGTCAAGTATATTATGGCAAGTCCTTTTGGAAACTTGATGGGTATTATTCTAGGTGATATGAAAAATGAAGCATTAAACCACTTTTGGAACTGCTGTTTGTAAGCAGACCTTTTGTTTATCAAGACAAGAACAGATTGGGGGTTTTGAGTGGTATTTATTTTCCTTTATTCTTGCAGTCTGCTGACACTGTCCCCATGGTTGAAAGCATGTTGGATATTTCAGTAGTAGAAGGAATGATTAGCTGTGGCTACTTAGTCATCAAAGCGAGGTATCTGCAAAGGCAAAAAATAAAGCAAGGAAAGTTCATTTGTAGGGTACTTTAGAGCAACCTCTAAACATGATGAAACGTTTGCTGGGTCCACCGGTTGACTTGAACCACTTTCACACTAATTGGTAGATTTGTGTTGGAGGGTGTTAGATGGAGTAACCCACAAGCGAGTTAAGGACAGAATTAGGAGTTCAGTAGTATAGACTGGACCTAGTACTTGAGCCGTTTTCTGAGCTTCTCTCATTTTACAGTTACAGATACAGTCTTAAGGCACCTACCTTTAAGTGACACATTTCGTATGCCAACTTTGTTGAAGGTATATAGTGTTGTGATTACATGAGTTGTTTACTTTGAGTTGCTTTATGGGGTGTGTTGTAAGGCAGTTTCTCATTGTAGATACTTAGGATTCTTGATAGCTGAAATAACAGTAGTGCAGAGAGCACACTGAGGTTGGAGAAATCAAAGGGGATTTTTATTGGAAGGAGACTTAATGCATAGCTAAATATGGGAGGTTTTGTACATGGAGACTCTTAAGAGAAGTAGCTGCTTTTAAGAAAAAGTATTTCTCCAGTTCGTAGAAGTAAGGCTGCTTAAGATTGTAGCCTCTGTAAATGAGGAGACTTACCAAAATAGGCAGTATGCAAGACAAACAGCAACTTTGATATGTTTTACGACAATATTCAGTGTTTGCATTTTGTCACTGGTGCCTCTTCATCTCCTTGCCAGTGTCCAGACTCCACATATTTTTCTTGCTATCTAGTTTTTGGTCATAAAACCTCTTCTCCATCTATTGATTAGGCCATTAAAGCTCTGCCCACTTCCTTTGTTTTGTTTCTTATCATTGTCAAGCCCTTCATGTGAGCCATTGCTTGTTTGTCCCAAACTTTTGTTGAACTTTCCTTTGTTTTTCCTTTGGCTTTGTTTGCTAGATGCTTTTCAGTTGTTAACAGCAAGTCTGGATGCCCTGCAAAATAAGATTAAAAAGCAACTTATTTCTTGCAATAAGGGAGGAAATATGATCCCACAACTTTGAGATCTTGTGGTCAGCCTTGATAACCCTTTTTTCTTTAGTATTCCCTTTCCTCTATTTTGAAGCCCTTATAGTTGAACTTCTGTAGCAACAAGACAGTGAATGGTAATTTTTTTGTTGACAAGTGCACCGGTATTTATCAGCTGTGGTTCTCCTTTATTTTATTTGATATTAAGATGCCTTGAAGCTAGATTACAAATTAACAGCTGTTTTGGAGCACTTTGGAGGATGGAGTAAATGGCATAGGAGATAGGGAAGCCCAGCAGAGGCTGTGATTCCTTCCCTTAAAGTCTCTCCATAATAGCTCAGCCCTTCATCTGTGTGATCATGTGTCAGGTAATCTATCTGCTTATGGAAGATAAGGGAAAAAAACTCAAAATGCACATTGCTGTACTTCATCAGAAGAGTACCTCCTGGTTTTTCTGCATGGCTGAAAATTCTGGTGCAGTTCCGATAGAAAAAGTAGCTCTGCCTTATAGCAAATTACAATCAGTGATGAAGGCAAGAATAGAGAAGGAACAGGCTAGAAAGTAGTTAGGTATTTTCACGAGTATGATGAAATTCCCCATTAGAGTGGTTGGAAAAACTGCCCGAGGCAATTTCAGAGCTATTAGGAATTACCTTGGAGAATTCATAGAAGGTATATAAGGTTATAGAAGACCACTATAAACCAAAGTGGTAAACACTACCTGACTGAAAATGGATAAAGGACCCAAGATACTCTAGTACAGTTTCTGTTGACTACATTTCTAAAAGTACTGGAAAAATTGTATGTTCTATAGATGAAGATGATAAATTAGACACAAAATGGATTTATGATGAGCCCTGTCTGGGAAATTTAATATTTAGCCACTCTTAACAGTTGTCTAAAACTTGTTTTTTCAAAAAGTACAGAAAAGAATTAGCATTTCGCCAACAGAAATCTTAAGTGCTAAGCTTGTTCTAAAATCAGATGATGTTTGAGTTTGGACCCAGTACCACATAGTTTGTACTTCAACTCAGAGCTTGCTCTGAACCAAACCTTAGGATATCTTGTTATAGCAGAGCAGCTAAACCAGAGCTCTACTTCTAGCCTTGAGCCTGCACCAAGAACCATGGGCTGATCTTCAAGCAGATGCAAGTGAGAAAAGCGGGTGTTGCCCCTGTTGTCTCATTGGCTGGACTGTAGCCTTCCTGAGGTGGAATTTTTGAGTGTGTTGCCTTCCACCTGTCAGTTTGGCTACACCTGTTCTAGACAGAATGACTGTAAGGTGGATTTAAAACTACAAAGACGACAGCCCTGGAGAGGTGTTGTGGAATGACTAGCTGTCAAGGGGGAAGCATGCAAGAAGAGGTAGTAGCTGTTGTTCTGCATCTGGATCTGTCCTAGGTCCTGAACTGTTCAATCTCATCATTGACAATTTCAGTGTTGGAATTGAGATTGTAGATGAAAAAGTTCATAGAGCACACAAAACTGCAAAAGATTACAGATACACAGAAGATAATAATCTCAGCAAGTGCTTAGCTTCAAACACCACCACTACCACCCCAAAAAACCAGCCAGTAAGCACAAATGTAAAAACAACAGTGGATAAAAGGTAAGGTAGAATTCCTCTTGACAGGTTCTACACATTCTATATAATTATAAAGTGAATGTGATTCAGCAGTGTCATGCTGTTGGAGTGTTTCAGGTTTTTTTTCCAAATGCTTGGTAGATTCTTTTGTGTAGGACACATAAAGTAATTCTTGACCTTTTCTTAGCACTTCAGGATTGTGGGGCTTATTTTGTCTCTATCTTTTTTTTTTTTTTATTTATTTTTTGTTTGTTTTCTCAACAAGGACTAGTTACAAGTGTGAAAGAGTGAAATTAGGTGTCAGTGGTGTAAATGATTTGTCATTTAGGCTGAAGGAACTGAGACTGCTTTATTGACAGAAGAGTCTCATTTCTCCTCAGACTTGAAATAAATTCAAGATAGCCATAGAAAAAAGAAGGAAATAAACTGATTTTTCTACAATAAAGACGTAAAAAAATAGCATTTAATTGCCATAAAGGTGATTTAGAGAAGAACTTGCAAAGAGCTTTCTAGTAGGATTACTTAGGACACGGTGGAAGTGTGATCATTGGCAGTGTTTAATATATCCACAGGGAAAACACCTCTCAGGAAGGAAGTGAAATTTGTCTAGTCTTGTGCTGAACCAGGGAATGGAAACACTGACCTTTCAGGATCCTTATCAGACATTGTTTTTGATGATTCTAGAGTACCTTCGGCTTGTCAAATTATATTTTTAGATTGCCTGGAGACATGCACAAGTTTTCTGTACCACTGAAGTTTGGAAAAGTCTTGTTAAAGATCCTGTACACAGTGTGCACATTGATTCATCTGCACAGAAAAACTCTTGATTGTTGTATGTTAGCATGTTCTTTGTCATGCACTTCTTAGTATACTCTTGGGCATTGGTTATAGCCAAGAAAGTTTGGATTGATTCAAGTCACTGGCTTGTCTTAATACAGGCATATTTTAAGTGTGGTAGAGTGGTTTTCCTCCCTTGTTCTCTTGTTAGCTTTGCATAGTATTGTAGGTTTGATTCGGCTGACTAATTCTCATACAAGTCTGCTTTTATGCCTGAATTTGCTGTATACTTGCTGATCCAGATGGTGAACAGATGAAAAGCTCAGTATGTCTCTACTTGGAAGTGTAACCAGAAGCATGACGTGACACTAGGAAAAATGCTAAACTCATAATGAGAAAAAAATGTACTCTTTCTACAACGTACAAACATATTGTGTGGTCAAATTTTACTTTAGTAGGTAAACAGTGAGGATCACAGAATAGTTGAGAATAGAAGGGACCTCTGGAGACTGTCTAGTCCAACCTTCTTGCTTAAAGTAGGATCAACCAGAGCAGGTTGCTCTGAACATTGTCCAGTTGGATTTTGAATATCTTCAAGGATGGAAAATCTATAGCCTCTCAGGGCAACCTGTTCTAGTGTTTGACACTCTTAGAGATCTTATGTTTAAATGGAACTTCCTGTATTTCTTTTTTTTTCCCCATTGTCTCTTGGCCTATCACTGGATATTGCTCAGAAGAGTCTGGCTCTATCATCTTTACTCTCTCCCATCAGGTATATATCCACATTGAGAAAATTCCACCACCCCACCCCTGAGTTTTCTCTTTTCCCAGCTAAACAATCTCTGCTTGTTTGGTTTCTACTCATGTGACACATGCTCCAGTCCCTTAAGCATCTTCGTGGCCCTTCTCAGGACTCGCTCCAGTAAGTGCGTCTCTCTTGTACTGGGGAGCCCAAAACTGGTCACAGTACTCCAGATGTCCTGTTGCCAGTGCTGTGTAGAGTGCAAGAGCCAACTCCCTCAACCTGCTGGCAACACTTTTCCTAATGCAGCCCAGAAGGCTGTGTGCCGCCTTTGCTTCAGGGGCTGTGTTACTGGCTCAAGTTTAGTATGTCCACCATAAGGACCCATAGGTCTTTTTCTGAAAGCCTACTTTCCAGTCAGTTGGCTGACAGTGTGTACAGGTGCCTGGGGTTGTTCCTCCACAGATGCAGGACTTTGCATTTGCATTTGTTAAAATTGGTGAGATTACTGGTAGCCCATTTCTTCAGTCTGTTGAGGCCCCTCTGAATGGCAGCACAACCCTCTGGTTTATCAACAACTCTTCCAAGTTTCATGCTATTTGCAAACTTGCTTGAAGGTTGCCACTGTCCCTTCATTCACAACCCTTTGACCCTATCAATTTGGCCTGTTTTCAGTCCATGTTTATCTAGCTTGTACTTCATCAGTTTGTGTATGGGGATGTTGTCACTGACAGTATCAAAAGCCTTACTAAAGTTGAAATAAACCAAATCCACTGCTCTCCAGTCACTCAGTAAGCCAGCCTTATCATCGTAGAAGGCTACCAGGTTGGTCAAGCGTGATTTCCTCTTCATAAATCCAAGTTGACTACTAGCTGTCACCATCTTGTCCCTTGTATGTTTGGATTACCCAATCTTCCCTCTTGCTTTTCTTGAGGATAGGAGTGACATTTGCTTTCTTCCAGTTCTCAGGAACTTATGACAGTTGTTCTGACCTTTCAGAGACTGCAAGTGGCCTTGTAGTATCATCAGCCACCTCCCTCAGCACTTGTGGGTGCATTCTGTCAGGTCCCATTGACTTATTTAAATGTTCCCTAACCTGAACTTCCTTCACTGAGGGTAAGACATCATTACTTAGATTATTCTCTCTGGTCTCAGGGACATGGCATTGCTGAAGGCTAGTTTTACCAGTAAACATGTAGGTGACCAGTGTCCCTTGTGACAAGGCTCTTATTCATTCAGCATTGGGCTCACGTTTTTCCCTAGTCTTCATTTTGCTACTGATACACCTACAGAAGCCAACCTCATCCTTCATGTCCCTTGCCAGATTGAACTCCAGGTGGGCTTTGGCTTTTATAACCCCATCCCTGAACATTTAGACATGTATCTGTATTTCTCCTGGGTGACATGACCCTTCTTCCATCTCTTGTACACTTCCTTTTTATGCTTGAGCTTTGTCTGGAGCTCCTTGTTCATCTGTGCAGGCCTCCTGTGTCCTTTGTTTGACTTCCTGCATATGTGAATAGACCATTCTTGAGCTTGGAAGTGATCCTTGAAAATCAGCCAGCTCTTCTGCACCCCTTTCTCTCCAGGGGACTGTATCCCATGAGACACTTCAAAGTAGGTCGCTGAAGAGGCCAAAGTCTGTTCAGAAGTCTAGGGTTCTGATCCTGCTTTTGCCTTGCTCCCTTCTTCCAGGTTCCCAAACTTCACCTGCATTGTTACTGCATCCATGACTGTCCCTGGCCTTTAGGCACCTGACTGGTTTTTCCTTATTTAAGTGTCAAGTCCAGCAAAGTGCCTTCCTTCATTGACTCCTTAATCACCTGCGTCATGAAATTATCCATGAGCTCCAGAAACCTCCTGCATTGCTTGTGCTCTGCTGTGTTCCTTTCTAGCAGGTATTGGGGTAGTTAACATCCCCCATAAGACCAGGGCCTGTGAACATGAGGTTTATTGCAGGTCTCATCTACTTCCTGATCAGACTGTGTGCAGCAGACACCCATAACATTATTGGTCTGCTCTCTAATCCTAACCCTTCAGCTCTCAATGGGCTCACCATCAACTGTTTCATATTCTGTCTGAATCACAAAAAGGACAAGGAGAATCCAGTTGGTGTTCTGCAACAACTATGATAAAAGTTCTGGTGAAGTTTGGCTGTAGGAAAGTAAAGGAAAACCATCCCACTAAGTGGTAGAAATTGAAAATTACTGTGTTTGTTGCTTTCTTTGAAGTATAATTTATACCTCCCAGAGACTACAAGAAGACAGTAATGAAGTTGTTCGCATTTTCTGGGCAGTCATTCTATGTTGATGCAGCTTTGTTTACTCAAAATAGTCTTTTCTTCTCCATCTCCCTTTTGTAAGTAAGTTTGTAGTACTTCAGTTCTCCAGTGGTGACTTAGGAGTAGTGGAACTTCTGTCTGCTGTTGGGTGATGGTAAAGAAAACTCTTTGAAAAATTGTGGCAATCAGATGTTGTAATATGCTTATTCAAAAAGAAAATCACAAAAGCATATAGACTTTTGCAAGTCAGATAACTCCTCTGACAGCCTGTTGGCCAGAACTTAAGGTGGGTAAGATGGGGCACTGTGGCTCATGTCTAACTGCTTTGGACCAATTAGTCTTCCTGTAGTCCCACTGCCTTTATGGAAAACATGATATTCCATCTTGTAGTGATAACCTCTGGATAATGTGTTTTGTAATTTGTAGATCCTTTATGGCAGTGTAGTACACCTGCACAAAGAAAGCTGCCAAGTGGCACTAGTTATTATGTGATTTCTGCACATAAAAATGAGTATTGCTGATCTTACACTGTTATTCAGTATGGGGCAGCTGAGTGAAACAGTGGAGGAAACATCACTACATTACTTTTCAATCAATGTCCACATGTCAGTACTCATATTTCATTGCCCTTTAGTAAAGTGTGTTGGTAGATTCAGAGCTTTTTAAGGGACTTGATGCTGTGATGAAAGACCCTAAGACATAAAATAGCTTGCAGTTACTGGCTATTTGACAATTTCAGCTTGGGATTTCAGTTTTGGCTGTTCAGAAGCAAGTGCTTGCTGCTTCTTGTCCAACCAAATTGACCAGCAGCAGCAATAATTCACCAAGTGGAGGGAACAAAAGAATTATTTGATACCGCAAATCTGACAGTGTTTCATTTCAGTGTTACTGAGTGGTTGCTGCCTCTTAAGAGCATTTGCACTAGTCCTTGAATGCTTAAGGTAACTGTGCAGAGTAAGCACCTGTGGAAACAAAATAATACAGTATATTTGTCATTTGTCTGGACACAGCATGACTTTTATAGGCCTCTCCTGTCAACAGTATACTTCTTCCTGAAGATGCTTAGCCATTGAACTGGAGCAAGGAAGTTTAGACAAATACATTGAGTCTGAGTCAGCTGGAAGTTTTAAAAATTTTAGCATGTGTTAGCATGTGACTTACTAAATTCAGTCATTTTCTAAAAGTGTACTCAAAGATGTAATTAACAATAGAATGACTGCGTCTAATGCTGTACTAGCTACCATGAGCTTTGGTAACACATTTCACATAGAAGCAAAGGTTTTGGGTCAGACAGCAGTTGAATAACACTTCTGTTGTTGTTCTTCTGCCTCAGCAACA
>VYZV01001882.1:0-19989 GCA_013401275.1 Pandion haliaetus | reverse complement strand
CCCCCCCCGCCTGGAATTTTCTGCCCTTTCTTAAGTATATTTTCCCAGAGGTGGCATCCACTAGCTGTGCAAAGGCACAGGATGGCCTCTGGTCTCTTCTCAAAAAGGCCACCTCTGCAGCCTCCCTGCTGCCAAACCTGGGCAGACACTCAATACAAGAGGCCCTCTTTTAATGCTCTAAAGTGTTTACGCAGTCTTAAACCTGTCCTGTTCAGAAAATTGCCTTATGCAAATCTCAAATCGGGATGATTTAGGACAGCATAGATCATGTATGGACCAGATGTCTTTTCTGAAACAAGTTTTCACAGGATAAGCCTTCTACAGACTGTAGACTATTAAAACGATGAGAAATAAGCTCCCATAAAAGATTGTGATTTATGTATGATGCAATGTAACAGTTACTTTCTCATCGTAAAGTACATGTAGTCATATAGTAAGTATGACTTCTTAGGGAGGTCAGAGATCTTCACTGCACAGCACAGAACATGCTGGTTAGTTCAACCTTCCCAAATGAAAATTGCATTTCATTGCTGGAGCAAGTCCATTAGGGGCGGATGTGTGGGTTTTTTTTTTTGTTTTGTTTTGTTTTTTTTTACCGATTCTTATGAAAATCTAGTGACGTGTGGCCTAGTTAAAAAGCCTGGGAGAACTGCAGCTTTTTAAATCCCTTAGATGGTTCTTTCTGATGGAGTCACCTTCACCACAGGTCAGGAACCAAACTGGCAGAACATTACCTGAGCTGCCTCAGCTGGCGTGGGGCCAGCTGGATGACCTGAGAAAAGGGGTATTGCCCCTCAGTTCCCTGCCCAAAAGGAGTATATGGGAGGAAGCTCTAGGGTAAATCAACTGACAATAAAAGCTAGATCGGAGTTCCTCATCATGGGAGACTGAGACAAGCAGGTAGAAGTTTAGGAAAGAAAACGTATAGCTAATCTGTTTGGTCATGGGTATAGAAAGGACAACTAGAAATGGAAAAATTAGACACTGGGTAAGTGAAAAATATTGTAGAAATCATAGTGGGCCTCAGAGACAGGAAAAAACTGCAGAAGCTTTTTTTAATGATCTGTGTAATGCCATACCTTGTCTGCCACAAAGTATAATAGAAAGGTGCAGATGCCACATCATATTATCTGTATGTAGGTAATATAAACTGATGTTAAAACTGTTGAATAGTTACGTTGCGTATCTTGATCGATATTCCTGCATTTGTGTGTTAATTTAAATATAAAAGTTTTTGAGGAAGAGGTAAAAATTACCTGTAAGGATAAACAAATGTTTCTTTTGAAAGAATTTAATAGTGATCTTTACTAGTGACCTTTAGTGAATTTAATATTATTAGTGATATTATTATTATTATGGATACAGATATATATATATACATACAAGCTATAAATATTGTGGAGAATGGCTGCTCACTCAGTCAGGGTTCCCTCTGACACATACTGGTCCCACACTCTTCTTTGTGTTCTTCACAACTCAGTGCTGCCCAGAGAAGAGATTTTGGTTGTATTGTACTAAATTTCAAGTTTTTAGCACTTTCAGGGTTCAGTATCACAAAGTCTCCTGGAAAGAGACCTGAAGCCATCTGTCATGTGATACTTACCTGCTAAGTATTAATAGGAATAAGTATGCCTGCAGTTTCTTTTATGTGAGTGTGCTCTGCCAGTGCTTTGAATCATGCAGCAACAATGTCTCTTTGGTGCTGGATCTTTTGTAGTTTTTCTTGTGAACATAACTTTTAGCTTCCTGATCTGTGTCTAGAAAATAGCTGGAGTTCTCAGCTGCCTGAAAAACTGTGTAGACATATCCAGAGTTATCCTGTTTTAGTGAGACAGTTTCTGATTTTTTTTTGTCTTCCCAATGTATTTTACATTATTATTGATATTAATTACATTATTTCTACAATCTTTCAAAGTAAATGTTTCTGATTTTTTTTTTCATATCTTTCTTCCACTGCTATGCACACTATCAGATAATGCAAAAGTCATATCATTCCTCAAAATGACATGGTATACATATCTGAGGTTTCTATTATAACAACTCTTGCAGTGAGGTCACATCACTCTTTGGATAGTGATAGAAATGAGAGGTGCAGTAAACTTGAAAAATATGCTGATTTGCTTTCTTCTTCTGATACTGCTATCACTTTTGATGCAAATAAGCTTTGACATTCACTCTGTAGCTGTTGAATGGCACTATTTAAGCAGAGTAGGAAAAAATCTGCAGAGAGGTATATTAAGATACTATTCAGCAGAAGAGACTAATTATCTGATTTATGAACTTGTCTGTTTACTTAATGTCAGATGCTTCAGTAAGTATTACTAGACAGTGTGAAATGAGTGCTATGAGGTTTTTGACTAAGCCACAGGAATGAATACCTCCTGAACTTCTCTGTTGGCTGTGTTTCATAGTTTTACTCACTTCATCCTGGCTAATGAAACTGCAAATGTTGGTTTTAGTCATGACATTTTTCTGTTTTTTTTTATTACTTACTGAACTCCTAGGCTATGGAACTCATTAACTATGTCTTTATGCAACCTATAATTGGCCTTACTAACAGTGTTTCTTTGAGCTTTCGGGAGGGCACTTTAGCTCTTGTATTGTGAGCAAGCAGAAAAAAGAGATTGTAACTATGTTGTGTGGGTGGTTTTTCCCCAGTACCATACTGTTCTTCCTAAACAGTCCTTATCTTCTCAGCCCTTGCATGTTAATCTGCTTCAGCAATCTGAGGGTAAAAGCAAGGTTTATTGGAAAGTACTTGGCTTTTCCACTGTCTATATGATTTCTTTTTTGTGTTGTGTTAGGGATCATTGAATCCTGTAGCCCCGTAGAAGCATGCAGGGTTGCCCAGCTCCATGCCCCCAGATCTAACCAGTAGCAAGACTGAGCCTGTAGTCCCAATAGGTCTGGGGTGATCAAGCACAGGACTTGGCCAGAAAAGTACTAACCAGCCACCTGTGTAGATGGAACTGTTCCCCTTTATCCCTTTATCTTTCTATTTTCCCATGCTTGTTCCTCCCCAAGCTACCTTAATCCCTCCCTTTTGTTGCCTTTAGTTCCTCCCCTAAACATACCGTACTAAATCTTGCACCATCCCCAGATACTCTTTCCTAAATCTCATTACCCCCTAAGCAGTAACCTCCACCAGGCTGAACCATGAACAGACCATGTTATGACGTACAAGTTACAAAAATGTGTTGCTGGTCTTGGAAGATACCAGCAAGATGAGACCCCTGTAATTAATGTTTAGTTTCTGGGTCTATGCTGTACTTGTATAAGAGGCAAACACTGAACTACTTGGCCTGAGGCTGCATAATAGGTAAAGCACAATGTCACCAGGGAGGTATCTTGTGACCTTTGATAATTCCACAGTTAGTATTTGCTGTCCAGTGTCTTTGTTTAATTAAAATTTCTGCTTACCTTTTTTTTCCCCCAATGTAGTGCAGTATAATATCAAAGAGTTGCTTGAACTAGATGCAACCAATTTTACTACAAAACTAATTGCAGTGCAGCTATATTGTCCAGTACAGCACTATCCCTGGTGAATGCACTAGCCTGCTTAGAACTAGCTAGCTCAAGGACTTCTACCTTATCCTCCATTACAAAGTGTAGACATAACCCTGGCCATTAGTCTTTAGCATGAGTTTCTTAGGTGCTGCAGAATAGGGATAGATACATTTCCTACTTCAGAGATATGGTAAGTTCTTTAAATGTGGAATACTTCAGTATGATAGGTTCATTTCTGGTCATGTGTAAATTAAAGTCTGCATCAAAAAGGATAGTGAAGTTTAGAACTATTGATTGCATTTGTCTAAATGGTAGGCTACTGTCTACATTTTCCTAAAAGATGTATATACATCATACTGAGACTTGAATATTTCATCTTTGTAGTGTCTGTAGGATATGTGGATGCATTACTTTGTCGTGTATGAAACAGGATGCGTGTTTGCTGTCATTTAACTGTCTCACAGCTGGGGACATGTGCTCTGTGTAGGCTGTTGAGGTACTTCAGGACTGCTTTTTTTTCCGAGTTTACTTTTGAGTTCTGTGCTTACCATCTTGACAAGGATTTTAGTAGTCTTTACCAAAAATTTGCTTTTCAGCACTGTGTGGCATCTAGTGGCATGCCATCCTTTGACATGATTGTGAATACCTCTTCTGTGTGTGGTGTATACCTGCTTGTTCTGGCATTTGCTAATCAACTAAAGGTAATATGAACATAAAAATGAATCTATTATCTATGCTTCTTTAGGGGGGTGGCTTCAGATCCCCACACCTCCCTTGAGAAGGCTGGGGAATGCTTGGACCATGCTCCAGCATTTTGAGAACCTTTTGGACTACCACAAAGCTTTGGCAAGCATTTATAATTATGCTTCCCTCATCACACTCTTCCGACCACTCTGAAGCTGCTTAGCCCAGGAATAATTTTATGTACCTATTTTGGTTTCAGACTGTCACTTTGGCTTTGGACTTATTTGGCTTTGTTCTGTCCAACCTTAGCCCAAGCAGAGGATCCATGATACATCCTATCTCAGCTTTCACTAGTGAAAGCAGCACCTGACCATCTGGTCTTTGCCAATAGGGCTCTCACTTAAATGCCTGCAGCCAGTCTGGTGTGTCAGTGGTTTTGCTGCTGGTCAGATCACCATCCTGATGTGGTGCTAAAAGGTCTCTGCTCTGGACTCCACTTAGAACTTGCCCAGTAATCCTATTAGCAAGCCCCTATCCATGCTAGGTTGGAAGAGCATGTTTTTTTTGACAGTGACTATTTTTTAACTTGTGCCATGCAAGTGATGGCTTTCCATTCTTCTCTGTGACTCCTCACGGACATATTCTTTCTCAACTTCAGGTGATGCAAATAGCTTTTTAAAAACAAGAGATGAAGTAGACTTGCCAGAATATACCATTGCTTTCTTTGACATATGAATTTAGGATACCCCATCCAAGCCATGTTGGTTTCTGTGCTTCTCAGAAGGTAGAATTTCATAAGAGGCATCCATTAAGTTTCCAAGCTAGTCTATAAACCTGTGAGCCACCATGCAGAGCTTTGTACATTAGAAATTCCTTGTTAGTCACTGGAGGACTTACCGGAGGACTCTGTTGCAAGGAAACTCATGGGTAAACTCCCCTTCACTGTCTGGAAAGTTTAGCTCATTGTGCTGTGGATGATCAATGCTTATTCCAGGAGTTCATCATATGAATTTCTCTAGAGGACATAGCTAAGCTTTTGTATCCTTTGACTACTACTTGCAACTTGGATTTCCTTTTGCAATGGCAATACTTTTATGGACCTGGCCAGGATCCTTCAGCAGACTCCGGCTTCCTGCCTCCCACGACTGGAAAACCTGATAGGAAGTATCAGCACTGCCATGAACAGAGTTCATAAATGCTTTTCCTTTGCCATCATTTTGGTAGTTGCTTTGGAGCAAACTAAGCAAGCTACATTTAGAGATTGCAGCATTTACATCTGCCATCTGGCCAAACTAAATAGCCATTAGTTTACTTGCAAGTGTGTTGAAATCATCTGAATAAGAGAGAAATATATTCTTGAGAAAGCACGCTTGAAACTGAAGACCCAAAAGTGGCTATGAAGACTGGAATTGGGAAACAGTTCATTCTGTAGTGCACTTTGATCATGACAAAAGGAATCCCTGACTGAAGTGAGATCAGGGAAGTCAGAGGAACGGAGAGAAAGAGATTGAGGAGGGAGCGGTAGATCTTACCATAAGAAGGGTATCATATATTTTGTAACTGCCTTGTCTGTTTTGGTTATCTGTAAAGTTGTGAATAATTTTATTTATTTACCTTAGCCTGGTTTGAGATTGAGTATTAACACAGAGGTTGCTGGATCCCTTCTTCAATTTGTGTATGCCAGACAAACTCTGGCTTTGTTCAGAAAATAAGAAGGTTGGCATTAGAAATTATGGCCAGTCTCCATTCTTACCCAGGGATTCCACTTATCTCCTGGCTCCTAATATCAGAACTACTCAGGTTCATAACCCTTGAGTTATGTTTGTGCTCATACTTCTGCACAGTAAATAAGTATAACACTTGGTAAGTCTGAACCATTACCAACTGAAAACCTGCTGTCTGGGTTCTTTTTTGCTTTGGTAGCTTTCCCTAAGGCACTGACCTTTTTTTGTGCAATCTATTATTGTTTGAAGTGGGATACTGCTATTCACGTTCTTGAATGACTCATTAATAGAATTAAATGAATGGTCTTTCATTCTCTTCAGACTGCTTTTCATCTCTTCAAGTCATTAGCTCTTGAGCATCCATCACATCCACAGTGTGCTGGCATGGCTAGATTCTGCTGGCAGCAAGAGACTGTTACCTTAAGTCAGATTCAGGGGCTGTGTTGACATGTTTCATTACTGGAATACTTTTGTTACTACCATGCTGAGACACTCCTTAACAGTTCATCATCTGGCAGCATGAATTCTCATAATTTGAAGTCTATAGGCTTGCTTATGACTATGTATATTCTAGGCAAATATCTCAGTGTATCATGAGTGATGCTCGTCTTTGATACCAGACACTACATAGTCTTTGAAACTGAAGCTACATAGCAACAAGTTGAAACTGGGCAGTTTTTAAAATTTGTATGGCAGCCTTGAAGGGAGAACCAAAAAAGGCTTTGGGGAGGTGGTAGCAGACAGATACGTTAATAAACACTGAAGTGCAAGACCAAGACCCTCTTGTAAGAAAGCTATGATCATAAAGGACTGATTGATGCATTCATTAGCAAACTCATCATGGATTTGCATTCCAGTTATATTGAATACCCTGACAAACAAGCTGCATTGCTTTGTGCTGTGGGCAGCGAAATGGGAGATTAAGGTTAATGTTTTGGTTTCTCTTTTCAGGGACTGTGATCCCTGAGATGGCCTTGTCTTGAATGCAACTAGAAGGTGCTGAATCTTTTGCTTTTCAGCAGTCTGCTGTACAAGTTCCCTTTCAAGGCTGTTCCTTATACTGAGAGCAGAGGAGTCTTGTTTCACGGTCTGTCTCATTCATCTGATACTAACACTGTTGATCAACATCAAGCAGGAGCTTGTACTGAGGAGAGATGATTTCAGGGTTATTTCCCCCATCACTGTATAATCTGAGGTCTTCATGTTCTTTGTGGACCTGTTGATGCAGGACTCTGATTCTGGGCTCTCATGTCAGTACCCTTTGCCTGGTGCCCTGTGTGCTGAGTAAGCCTTGGTGTTACAGCTGAGCTATGCCTCTTGGTTAAAGAGGAGCTAGTTAGTAGCTGAAACAGAACTTAATTTACCTGGCTGAGTGCTCTATGTTTTCCACCTCAAAGGTGTTCTTGCCTGTCTGGTTAGCTGTACTGATCATACTAGTCTGTCTGCATATAACAAGGGAGTCCTGTTTCCTTATCTAACTGCTGGGTTTTGTGTGTGTGTCTTTGGCTCATGAAGTGTTTGTTTGGCTCCTCATTCCCCAGGAAGTGGAGCCATGGTATTCTTGTACTCTGCTCTCCTGGAATCCTCAAAGGAGCTTCTCTGGAGCACTAGCTTGATGTCTGAGCATATTTAGTTTCCTTGTATGCAGGACAGTTAGCAGAATTAGGGCTGCATAGTGGTGCAGACAGCTGTTTCAAAAGTAAATGTTAGTCTCAGTGTCTTTTCTTGGGTTTGGTTTGTTTATGTGGTTGAAAATGTGTGGTAAAATTTCTGGTCTTTTGCACTGATCTTTCTAGTAAGTATGATAAAGGAAGGAAAACTGCAAATTGTGAGTGTAGGGATGGTAGCTCCTTCAAAAAGACTAAATTGGCTGTGGTCTGTGAAATACTACTCTTATCTCATCTCTTGTCTCCTTACCCTGTATCTCATCTCTCCATACCCTCAAGGTCTTTCAAATTCAACATCCAAATTAAGCTCAATATCTAGGAAGCAGGGAGGTGGTGTCAAACTGGCAGATGTTTCTGCCTTAAGACCTTCATAATGTTTAGTGTTCTTAGTATTCTTTAGCATACTCCTTGAGAAGCTGGTGGCACATGGCTTAGACAAGTGTACTCTTCACTGGGTAAAAACCTGCCTGGGTGAATGATCCCAGAGGATTGTAGTAAATGGAGTTAAATCCAGTTGGCGGCAGGTCACAAGTGGTGTTCCCCAGGGCTCAGTACTGGGGCCAGTTCTCTTTAATATCTTTATCAAGGATCTGGACGAGGGGATTGAGTGCACCCTCAGTAAGTTTGCAGATGACACCAAGTTGGGAGGAAGGGTTGATCTGCTTGAGGGTAGGAAGGCTCTACAGAGGGATCTGGACAGGCTGGATTGTTGGGCTGAGGTCAAGTGTATGAAGTTCCAACAAGGCCAAGTGCCGGGTCCTGCACTTGGGTCACAACAACCCCATGCAATGCTATAGGCTTGGGGAAGAGTGGCTGGAAAGCTTCCTGGCAGAAAAGGACCTGGGGGTGTTGGTCGACAGCCGGCTGAGTATGAGCCAGCAGTGTGCCCAGGTGGCCAAGAAGGCCAATGGCATCCTGGCCTCTATCAGAAACCGTGTGGCCAGCAGGCATAGGGAAGTGATTGTCCTGTTGTAGTCGGCACTGGTGAGGCCACACCTCGAGTCCTGTGTTCAGTGTTGGGCCCCTCACTACAGGAAAGTGATCGAGGTGCTGGAGCGTGTCCAGAGAAGGGCAACGAAGCTGGTGAGGGGCCTGGAGCACAAGTCTTACGAGGAGCGGCTGAGGGAACTGGGGTTGTTTAGCCTGGAGAAAAGGAGGCTGAGGGGAGACCTTATGGCTCTCTACAACTACCTGAAAGGAGCTTGTAGTGAGGTGGGTGCTGCTCTCTTCTGTCAAGTGGCTGGTGGAGGAAAGGTGGCAGGATGAGAGGAAATGGCCTCAAGTTGCGGCAGAGGAGGTTTAGATTGGATATTAGCAAAAAATTCTTTACTGAAAGGGTTGTTGGGCGATGGAACAGGCTTCCCAGGGAAGTGGTGGAGTCACCATCCCTGGAGGTGTTCAAAAAGCGTGTAGGCAAGGCACTTCATGACATGGTTTAGTGGCCATGGTTGATGGTTGGACTCGATGATCTTAAAGGTCTTTTCCAACCTAAATGATTCTATGATTCTTTTGTTCTCCAAGAAGCAGTAATAAAGCATCAGTTGCAAGCAATAATGATGTGTCTGATAGAGGTTGGTTGAGATACTTTTATGACTTTGATGGGGCAGTTCTGTTTAGCTATACCTTAAAAAAAAGAGAATGACACTCAGAAGCTTGTGTTTTTTCTCAACAGAATTGCAGATCCTTTGCTAGCCTTGCAATTGTTAATATTTTATTAATCTGGGAATAGGAAACAGATGTTGGGACGGAAACCCTAAAACTGATCTAATAGAATGTAATTACAGCGATTATTATTTATTGGAAAAAATTGAGCAAAAACAACTGAAAAATTATTTATTGAATGGTGAATAATTATTTATTGAATATTGAACATTTATTATTTGGAAAGAAATTTAAAAGACCCTCTGTTGAGCTTCGTAGGACTATTTTAATAAATTTTTATATGGTTGCCCTCACCCTGCTTTTCAGGCATCAGGGTGGTTTAACTACATGTGTGAGTATTGAAGTACATGGTTTAAGTTAATGGCCAGCAGCTTCATTTTGATTATGGCTATTGTAAATTGCTAAGTAGCTACTGGCCAAACTAAAAATAAACCCAGTTGTCTAAGCATAGTCTGTACGTTGTGATTGAACTCTCCTTTGGTTTTGACAGCTCCTGTAATAGTTGAGTACTTTGGGTAGCAGCCAGTAATCTGTCTAGATGAATTAAAATAATTGTCCTTTCCTCAGTGCAAATTTTAAATTCACTAATTTAAATTTAGAATTTGCCATTGTTTCTGGAAGATGTTTTTAAAAAAAATCATATGCAATGTAATCATTAGAGTCTTATTATTTCTTATGCAGTCCTTTTCTGTAAAATCAGATTAGTATTTTTCTTATATGTCTGCAAATTAAAGATTATAAAACCGCCTTTCTCTGTAGAGTGAAATTGTTAATAAAATCCCTGTACTAAAGTCTTTAGGATAAGATTCTGCATTAGATTTTTAGTTTTATTTTTAAAAAATGCATCGGAGATACGACTTGTAATTTTGTTTTAATGCCTTTGAAACACTATGAAGAAAAGTAGCTATAAATGGCATTGAATGGAAGAAAATATTCAGTAAATTATTTTGAGATTTATTATTAGTCTTTCTGTAGCTTAAAAATGTAACTATCCACCATATATGATATTGCATAGTGTCGTGGTTTAACCCCGGCCAACAACTAAGCACCACGCAGCCGTTCACCCACTCCCCCCCCACACCCAGTGGGATGGGGAGGAAATCGGGAAAAGAAGTAGAACTCGTGGGTTGAGATAAGAACGGTTTAATAGAACAGAAAAAAAACTAATAATGATAACACTAATGAGATTACAACAATAATAATAAAAGGATTGGAATATACAAGTGATGCACAATGCAACTGCTCACCACCCGCCGACCGACCAACCCGGAAAATCCCTCCTCCACCACGCGCCCGCCGCAGTTCCTAAAACGTCATATGGTATGGAATACTCCGTTGGTCACTTTGGGTCAGCTGCCCTGACTGTGTTCCCTCCCAGCTTCTTGTGCCCCTGCAGCTTTCTTGCTGGCTGGGCATCAAAGGCTGAAAAGCCTTGACTTTAGACTAAACATTACTGAGCAATAACTGAAAACATCAGTGCGTTATCAACATTCCTCTCATACCTAGCTCAAAACTTAGCACTGTACCGGCTGCTAGGAAGACAATTAACTCTATCCCAGCTGAAACCAGGACACATAGCTGATGTGCCTATATGCATTGTTTATCTGTCTAGCTGGATGGTACCATAAGTACAAGATCAAAGAAACAGTAAGTGAACGGAAGAGACTGGAATCTCAGACAGAAAGAAATGGTGCAGGCTTGAAGACAGTGGTGCAATCTGCCTGAGGGGAAAAATATGCAACATGGCTATTTAGTAATTTGTTTATGGTAGGGAATAATTACTTTAGTGGATGAGAGGAATTCGAAAGTCTGTGAACTAGAGGAAAAGAAAATCAAAGGTTATCTTAAATGCTCACTTAGGAAAAGATATCTGTGGCATGTTTATTGCCGCTTAGCCCACTGATTGGTACTTCAGTACAGTGCAGTGGCACAGACTGTTGGGATTTTTCTTTTAAATTGCTCATTGAGACATAACCAAAGAACCACAAAATCAAATCCTCAGAGGAAGACTTTTAAAATATTGGTCTGCTTTTGCTTAATAGCACTTATTTTAAGAGACTGGGCATTAAATATGTGGAAACTAATTATGGTAATCCTGTTGCCAGGGCCTCTTTGCAAACTATCAACTACATGGCTCTGGGGGCAATGGTCAAGGGCATGGGGGGTGGTCTTCTTGATCCCACTAATGAGGGGAAAGGGCTTGAGGAGGACTGGGCAGATCCTGTAGGTCAACAGCTAGTTTTGCAACTGCTGTCAGCAACAAGGTTTAGGTTTCTTTGATGATGGGACCCTCTCTGAGGCCCAATAGCTGCTTGGAAGAGATGTGATCCATCTGAGTGGGACAAAATTGTCTTTGCTAACAGGCTGGCCAGCCTGGTGGGAAGAGCTTTAAAATAGGAATGATATGGGGGGGAGATGAGAACCTACAATCACATGAGGACAGGGATGATGGGAAAGAGCGCACCCTCAAACTGGGAGGAATGGTTGATACACCAAACGGTTGCGCTGCCATTCAGAGCATTCTCAGCAGGCTGAAGAAATGGGCTGGCAGGGACGTCATGTGGTTCAACAAAGGGAAGTGCAGAGTCCTGCGCTTGAGGAGGAATAACCCCAGGCGCCAGGACATGCTGGTAGCCTACTGGCTAGAAAGCAGTTTTGCAGAAAAGGCCCTGGAGGTCTTGGTGGACAAGTTGACCATGAGCCAGCAGTGTGCCCTTGTTATAAAGAGGGCCAACAGTCTCCTGGGCTTCATTAGGAAAAAAACTGTCAGCAGGTCGATTGAAGTGATCCTTCCTCTCTACTCAGCCCTGGTGAGGCCACATGTGAAGTTCTGTATCCAGTGTTGGGCTGGCTTCCCAGTAGAAGAAAGATATGGACTTACTGGAGTGAGTCCAGTGAAGGGCCATGAATATGATTAAGGATTTGGAGCATCTTTCATAAGAGGAGAGGCTGAGACAGCTGGACTGTTAAGCCTGGAGGACAGTAGGTTCAAGGGATATCTCTCCAATGTGTAAAAATCCATATTGGAAGAAGTAAAGAAGGCAGAGACAGACTCTTCTCAGTGGTGTCCAGTCAAAGGAGAAAAGGCAGTGGACTCAAGCTGAAATAACTATGAATTCCATTTAATCAAAGAAAGCTCTTTTTTTTTTTTTTTCTGTGGGGGTGGTCAAACACTGGAGCAAGTTCCTCAGGTTGTGGAGTCTCTATCGTTGGAGACTGTTTAATCTGACTGGATGTGGCCTGGAGCAATCTGCAGTAGTTGCCCCTGCTTTGAGCAGGGCATTTCAACTAGGCAATCTCAAGAGGTCCCTTCCCACCTCCACTACTCTCTGATTCTGGGAGTTGGAGATTTTTCAGAATAGGGTGTCCACTCAGACATCTCTGGTTATTAGACAATGGATGAATTGCTACATTCAAGAGTGCCTGAATTTCATCCTGAGCTTTTGTGGATTGACACATGACATCCAAAATTAGTGATGCTTCTGAAGATCACTGCATATTTATATTTATACAAGCATATACATTGGTTATGTTATGATATCATTTCAAGAAATGCTTGAAGGTAATATAGGGACTTGTATTTGAAAGTCTTCTGCACTGTAAATGTACTGCACCATCTTTTTTGTTTCTGGACACACTGGCCACAACATCATATGTACCTGGATCTATAATGCTGAGCTCTAATGCAACAGTGTTGTAGCAGTTTGCTTCAACTAATTTTTTAATTAGTTGTGTTAATGGCTTTCATAGATAGGCAGCTTGGTCTCTCAGGCAGGCTCTTTTCTGTTACTTTACCTGTTGTGTTGCAGCTGTAACTTAGTTACAAGCTCAGGCACAGACCAGCTCTTTATCATGGTTTAGAGGGATTTATACATACAGTATAAATTAATACAGCTTAATGTTGAGGATTTCTGAGTGCCAATTTTGTCTGCAGCCCCCTGCCTTCTAGACAGTCAGAGAAAACTGTCTCGGGGACTTCATACTTCACTAAAGCAAAGGGAAAAATAACCCTTTTAACTCCTGTTGTATTTGTTACATAGGAATGGTGGATTAATATGACCATATTAATAAAAAAATTACAGTTCTCTTGCCTTGAAAAGTAATTTAGACTTTGAGACAGCTGTTTCATTTAAAACATTCATGCACTCAGATGCAGAACTGAGCAAAGAGAAGAAGAGAATTATCACTGTAATTTGCAGAAGGGTTTCTTAGGTGTCTTGTACTTTACAGGAGGGTTGTGGACCATCTTCAGTGTAAATCATTATGGCTAAATGGACACAGTATCTTGCCATCTTGAACTTCATTTCAGGAAATATTTCAGCAGTGTGCTTTGTTCTGTCTTGACATGTTGCCTGTTGGAAGAGAAACTAAAATAAATGTTTTGAACTCTCAGTTTAAATGTAGGGGGATTTAAAAACATATTTTTCTATCAAGGTACACAGACCAAGAGAGTTTAGTGTTGCTATTTGGGAAGCTGCTGTACACATCGGGTGCTTCAGTGCTATCAATCAGCAATGGTCAGCCAGAAAACATCAGCACTTTCTTTCATAGTTACCTTTTATATTTACTTTTTCTTTCAAGTAAATTAAAATGTTAAGATGTAGGAAGAAAGTGATTGCTTGCTGCAGAAGTACAACTATCATTGAGTGTGTATGGAAAGGTGCATAGAAAATGGCTGTATGCTTCCTTCTCTCACAGTTGAGAATTATCACTAGTATAGGTAGGCAATTAACGTATTTTATCAGCTACTGCTTTAATTAGTTTTGTGGCTTTACATTTAGAAGTTATGCTTTAAATAACATTTATTTATTGCTCTGTACTTTTTGAAAGAAGCAAAATTATTGAACTACAGCATTCACAGTCAAATGTGACATGATTAGACACAACAGATTCAGTAAATCTTAATATTCCAACTCCTCCAAATAACAAATTTGGAGGCCTGCCAGTTGGGCTATATTAGTTTCCTGGAACAGAACAAGGTGCATGGGAAAGGGCTGGCTGCTTTAATTTATTTTGCTGTTTTTTCTAGGGAGCAGGGACAAACATCTAACCTCGTTGGGCTGCTCTTTCAAACTAATGATGTTCCAGCATTTGAGTCCTTCAAATTCAAGCTATGGTTGGATCTAGTTCAAAGAAAAGCAGTTATGTTGTATGCATTTGTCTGGTCTGTAGCCTGACATATGGGATGTGTTAAACTGAGGTCTAAGTGCAATGATGATATCACCAGCACAGTGCAATAATATCAATGTCAGAAGCGTGGACTAGTGAGTTGCTGAATTTTGGAGCTGAACCCTGCCTCACGTCCCTGTATTTTTTTAACCCTTTTTTAAAAGAAGTGACATTTTGCTGATGTAGATTTGTATTGCCCTTGTCTTCAGTGGTGCTGCTGCTCAGCTGTGGTGCTGTCAATCACTGCGGAGGATTGACTTTTCTCTGTCATTCATGCTTTATTCACAAGGTATTTCTCACCAGCTTCTGTCATTAAGCTTCTTGCCTTTTGTGCTTTGTTACCCGTGAACGAGTCTTCCATTCATACTGTATTATTAACGACCTCTACTTGAACTTTCTTCCTTTCCTTCCACATACATTATATGACTTTTCCACTGTGACAGGGAGTAAGAAAGGAAACGACATATTGCAGACTCAGAAAGAATTATAGTCTTAACTACTTCTAAGCAGAATAAGTGTGTGTTTTGGCTCCTGAAAATGAGAACAGAGTTTCATACCAAGGGGAGGCAAAATACCAAATGTGTTTCTGCAAAATGTATCATTACTGCATGCAAATTGAACTGGTTATTCTAAGGCATTGAGTCCTCCTGGCTGGCAGTGCCTGTATTTGCCGCTTCTCCCTTTGCCTTTCAAAGAACTTTCAAAGAGTAGTAGTGTTAACTCCAAGAGTCAAAGAGCCACTAGTCTAAAAATCATAGTTTTGTATTTGTGTCTAAGTAAGGCTTGCAGTTTTTTTGGTCAAACTTGTGTTTTTTAACTTTGCTCACTTGCTCACTGAATGCATGTGTGAAAGAATAGCAACAGGTTGAAAATGCAGCCTCAGGGAGGTGGTCAGTGTTTACAGAAGCTAGCAGACCCTGCTTTGTTCTGTGCATCCCCCATACTGCCGGAGCCCCTCCCAGTCCTCACTCCGCACTCCATTCCCTTCAATGGGACATCTCAAGGGTCACGTTTTGCAGGCTCCAATAACTCTCCCTCTATCCCAGAAAGTTCTAGCTGGATCTTTTTTTCAGTGTTCCCATCATTGTCTCAATTGTCAGCCAAATTCTGACATAGGTCTTATTAGCGCTATAGCACTTGCACATTGGAATTGCAAGCAAATGCATCGCCTTAATGTCTGGGGGCTTGAGGGATCAAAGGCAGGAAACTTCTTTTGGTAGATGCAAAATTCCTTCAATGCTGGTTATTCTTTAAAAGATTTCTCTGAAACAAAGGAACCAAAATTCTTGATGATATGACTGTTGGTAATACTGAAGCAGTTTTTGTGTAAATAACTTGTCCTAATACATTGCTGGTAGCCTTTAGTTGTATGCTGGTGTCTTTGAAGGTGAAATTTTGAGCCTATGCCTTCATCTGTGACATGCAGAAATGAGCAGACCAAGCCCCTTCCTCCTCAGTTAGCTTCCTGGCAAGAGTGGCAAATTTCTTCTGCCAAATAATGCTAGGAAGATTGTAAATTTGTTATAGAAAGTCCATTAATTTTTTACTTTCTCCCCATAAAACTCCTCCACCCTTTGTAGGTAGATGCATTGAAGACAGTTGCTGGTGTAAAATATATAAGCTCTTTTTGTGACTTTAAGATGTTAGCAATTCTGTCAGTTTCTCTACTCTAAAAATCGCAGGCTCTGTTATTGTTTGTTGTGGAGCACTTGAAGTAGAATACTGCTGTCTATATAACATTAGGAAACATTGTAAAAAATTAAGTAACAGGTCTGCTCCCTACTGTCCTGCTCTTGAAACTGGTGAGTATTGTATAATTCAAAAGAAAGTGGTACCTTCTCTCTCACTACTGTTTTCCTGATGACCAAGTAAAAGGGAAATAGGCACAACCTGATCACTGTATTGAAACTTGTAGTGGGCTAAGACACTGAGTGTTGGAAGCTTTCTTTATATGGAATTATATGCTGTCATCCTCCTTTAAGAAATGTTTTTGAGAAAATTGCCCATTATAGGTGGTTGAAATGTTCAAAATTATCCTCAAACTCCATAGGAATTCATGACCATGTATGGTTGTATGGAAAGACTATTGAAAAAGACATTTGCTAGAACTGGTAATGGAAACTGGTTAATCTCAGTGGGCTGCGTAAATTATTTGCTACACGCTGTCTTTTAGACTAACTTTATAAACTAGGATGATACTGTGTTTGTATTCCTACCAGGCTGTAAAGATTTCTATACAGTATATTATTCTGTTTAATATCTCACTGTTGTTTATTCCATTTTAGGGAACTTTCTACAATTCTATTAAGTACAACAAGGAGAAAACATAAGCAAATAGTGGGTGTACAGAAGTAACAAAACCTAAATGTTTTATGCAGAAAAGATTCAACAAGTATCTCCTATCTACGAAGAATGAATCAAATTTTCACATTTTGTGACATTGCAGTACGATCTTGGATCAAACCACACATGCTTTTTTAACAAAAAAAATAATTGAATGATACTATTTGCACTGATCTGATGATGTGGAAATAAAATATTGAAAGGAATGCTGTTATTGTTTTCTTTATTCTTTGGGTTTTGCTTCACTGAATGGATTTACTAAAACCAATAAGAGATTTTATTCACAAAGCCATCACTACAGGATTAAAGAAACCTTATAGGCAAAACCTGTTGATATGAAATGAGTAAGACCTAGGATACTAACTGGGTTGCATAAGTTTTAGAAGTAGAGAAGGGAAATACAGCCACACAAATCCTGTTATCCTCATTGGGCTATATGATTAAACTGCTGGGATCATACAGAAAAGGTACATCTGTGCTATAGTACAGCTGCTTGGATGTGAATCAGGGGTCCAGTTCTATCATCTTTACTGGTGTTGAGTAGCATTTTACTTTGCCAGTAGTTCTTTTAAAGCTTAAGAAGCTAATCATGGCCAGTGTGAGAATGGCACAATTGAACTGTGTGTTTAATGGAAGACAAATACTGCAAGTAAGGCAGGCTGATTAACAGGAAGTTTATTTGGCAAAGATATTTAAAACATGAATTTTGCCATGACCAGTAAGTTCCTATTAAATGACAAAACAGACTGCAGTCCCGCTGAAATCAAGGGAAGTTTTCCTGTTGACTTCAGTGATACAAAGATTTGGACCTCCTTTGGATATGTCTTCCAATTTAAGATCATTTTTCTGATGCTTACTAAATGTTCCCCAGTGTTTATACATTAAAATGTGTTGCCAATTCAAATAGCATTGTCTTGTACTGTAAACTAAAATAAAATATTTGTTTTGGCATCTTTGTAAAGTGGAATTTTTGTAATGTGTTTAGGACTTATTCTACACTGCTAGCTGCACGTAGGAAATGTTCCCTGCTCTTCTAAAAACATTTTTAGTACATGTTTAAGACATTAACTGTAACTTTATGGATTGGGTTTCTTGCTCAGTGGATTTGCACTACAGTACAAATCTAACAATTATTACCAATTGTTTGAAGTCCTTCTGCAAGTCAGATTGTTTTTACCTGTGAGACTATAATTTTGTCCTTAATGAAAAGATTGTCATTGATAATATGGTGTTAAAGTTTTAAGTTGCTAACTGTGTGGTTTGTTCCCTCTCTGTAATAGCAGAGCTGCTTGTGAGCTAATGCAAGCACCTTTTTGATTATTTGTCACCAAATAACTTCTTTTATTTGCTGAGCATCTCTGCTCAAGATCAGTTTATTTCTAACAATGTACTTGGTAATTCCTGTTGGTACCGCCTTAGGTGTTGGTATCCTTTGTCAACTAATCTATGTAGTGTATCCTGAAAAAATTGATGATAAAAGTTGGGCTGCAGCTTAGTTTGCTAATCTGCAGGTTTTTTACTGTATTCAGGAACACGATTTTCATCCGTAAATGGTTTGTGATGCATGATACCTTTTCTACTAACTTGCTTTGCTTTGACTTTCCTACTTCCACCTTATTCTGTAGTCAGTCTGGTGGGTAGTCTTCTATTTTTGTACTTCAAACATAAGCTCATTTGGTATACCTGTGTAACATCACTCATTTCTTTTCCCTCCCTACAGTATGAATCCACTATTTCAACAACCTTACTTTTACAG
Source organism: Pandion haliaetus (assembly GCA_013401275.1). Classification (NCBI taxonomy): domain Eukaryota; kingdom Metazoa; phylum Chordata; class Aves; order Accipitriformes; family Pandionidae; genus Pandion; species Pandion haliaetus. Next base: position 1,477 of record VYZV01001882.1, on the reverse strand, counting down.
TCATTGAGCCACTTCTGTGGGATGTGGCAATTCTGTCTGAGGTTATGGAAACCTCCTTCTTTCTCTTACTTCCCTTCCTGTTATTTTCTTGAACTGAATGTGGCACTTTTGTTTAGGTTTCTCAATTTCTTAAAAATCTGTATCCCTAAAAATCTTCTTGTTGGTTTATCTTGCAATCTGTGTCTAAACTCTATTCCCATTTCCTCTGATTTCCCCATTGGTTAGCTAAACCTTAGAGACAATTAATATGCATCTCTGCTAATTCTCATCAGGTCTTTTCTGTTTCTTTTTTAATGCTCTTTTATTTTTGTGTACTTTTCCATAAATCTGTAAGACTAAATCTTCATGTGGTGCTAGTTCTCATAATGATTGTGAATTTGAATCTAAGGTCTTTGCATTTTACCTTTGCTGTATTGAGTGCCTCCTACTTAGGTTTAATACAGCATATTCAATTGACTTTCAGTTTTACTCTGAACTCCCAGGGTGACATTCACTTCTAACTTTAGAAGTCTACAATGGCAGCTAAAGAAGTTTTTCTACAGAGTTTTTGAGATGTATAGAAACAACTGCTTTTCAGTGTTGACTATAAAAGGGGTCTTGATAACTGTTTTGGGTGTCTGCATCTCTAGGTAGCTCTCTTGTCTACACCTAGTTAGGTGTCATGAACTGTATACTGTGTATGTATATTCTTGAGAATGAAAATGAACAGCTGTTTTGATTGTGTTATACAACAGTTAATTTTTTCTTTCTGAACTACTATATTTTTAGAAGAAGGATTTCTTTTTCATGGGTTTCCCAACAGTAATTTTGAACAGCTTAATGAAAGAACTGAAGTAGATAATGGCCAAACTGCTCTATTACTGAATTTAGAACAAATACATTTAGTGATTTTGCCTATTTCTCACTTTGGTCACGGAGGAAAGCTTTAAGTATTAAGCTTAGTGGGAAGATGAAGGTATACATTTATTAAGTTAAAATGTTATTGTTGAATTAACAATATTGTTTTCATTTCAATGATTTACAGGAAGCCTGTTTACCTGTAAAACTCCAGCAATTGCAGATATTGTTATACTGGTAGATGGTTCTTGGAGTATTGGCAGATTCAATTTCAGGCTTGTTCGACTGTTCCTGGAAAATCTGGTTTCTGCTTTCAATGTGGGATCCGAGAAAACAAGAGTAGGTAAGGTGTCTTATTTTTTTCTTAATATTTCTGTAGCAATGTAAAAATTTCATGATTTCAGAATAGTTAACAGCTTAATGTTACTTACTTTTGCAAGATTCATCCTCACCTGGAACTAGCACTTTTATCATAAGAGCACTTCTGTCATTCCATGCTGCTGGAATGTTTGTAGTATCAATTCCTCATATTTTACTGTGATACTCAGCTTAAGGAAACTCTAATGCTATGTCAGTGGAAAAGAAAAAAAACCAGTGAAAACAGTCTTATTGACTTCAGTCAGCATCAGATCAAACCCTT
>VYZV01001880.1:95842-143108 GCA_013401275.1 Pandion haliaetus | reverse complement strand
CCAAAGAAAACTGCACCACGCAAACCCATAATAGTATGAAAACTGACCTTCCTTTATTGGTTTTAACCTGGTTCCTGATAGCTTCATTTTGTTGTCCCTAGTTCTTGTGTTGGAAAAGACAGTCTATCATAATGCATCACCATTTCATTCAGGCTTTTTGCAGAACTGTCTCATACACCTTTTCTTTTCCAGGCAGAAAAATTCCAGTCTACTGAGTCATTCCTCATACAGAAGTTATCCCATGCTTTTGATCATCCTTGTAGCTGTTCTTTGAATGTTTTCCAGTTCCGTTATATCTTTTTTTTTGAGATGGTAACATTAGAATTGCACAGAGATTCAAGTTTGGTGCTAACCATGGGCTTATACATGGGCATGATGTTATTCACTGTTTTGTTCTCTGTTGTTTTCCTAGTAACTCCTAACTTCTGCTTTGCTTTTTACTTGCTCCTCAGCACTGAGCTAACATCCTCATGGAATTAGACCCCCGTTTCATCCCTTAGTGGCAATGGTCAGCATGAGGTCATCAATTCATATGAGAAATGGCAACTTTCCCTCATGTGCATTGCTTTGTACTTACCTGCATTGAATTTCAGGATTTTCCTTCTTACACTTTGGCTGCTTTGCATACTTAACAGCCTTTGGCAAGGGGCTTTTCAAGACAGATTCTGTCTACAAGGCCATCTTCACCTGTCTGCTGCTGATCCTGCTGATCCTCAAGACAAGACTTCTCTTTGCACAAGCAATTTTGACTCTTTTGAAGTATATCCTATTTCTTCACATATCAATGAATTCTCTACTGAGTGCTAATGATTTGTCAAGAGCAGAATTTGCCTTCTCACACAGGCACACCCTGGTCTTCTGGAGCGGCGCTGCTCACCTTTCTAGGCTTAAAAAATAGTATGAAGCATAAGTCCTGTGTTTCCCTGGATGCCCCCCACGACCTGTTCTAAAGATTGGCTTCATATATGCCACCTTCCAGTCTTCAGGCCCCAAGGAAGTTTCAAGTGGAAGGTTGCACACTGTTATTAGTAATTCAGTGTTTCCATCCTTGATTTCTGCTAGGTACCATCTGGCTCCAGCAATTTGTTAATTTTCACTTTGTCTGTTTGAAACATAATCTCATCCACAATTACTTTGATTTCAGACACGTCCTCTGCATTTTCCTCCGTATGAAAAATTCCCCCATTTCTTTCCAGTGAACAGCAATGCAGAATGGCTTCATTGTCTCTGAGTTTTGCTTTATTGCTACCTGGCCATGCAGAGGCCCTAGCAGGTTTTTTGTTCCTGACATTTTTGATGAATTACTAGTTTCAATTTCTTTAGCTAGTTCTCCTCAAACTCTTTTTTAGCCTTCCTAATTTGGATTTTGCTTTTAATCTGCCTGACTACACTATTCATTTCATTTTATTGGTTTGGATACAATAGGCATCTTTTTGAAAAATGCCTTCTTACTGCTAATAAACTTGCTTACTTGGCTGTTTATGTGTGCTGGCCTCCTTTAATCCATTCTCCGGCCTTTCTCAATAGGTCATACGCAGCGGTGTTATGCTTCCAGTCTGGTGTTCTTCAGAAGTTTCCATGCTGCTTGTTAAGATTTCTCTTTGCTGACCTTTCTAGCTTCTTTTTAACAAGCTTCCTCATTTCTGCATAGCTTTTCTTGAAGCCGAGGACAATGGCAGTGGCGTATTTGGCCTGCAGTGCTCCTGTAGAGCTGGTGAAGCCAAGTCCTCTGTGGTCACTGTCACAGAGTGGAGCTTCCACTGGAAGGGCTAGAGCCACAAAGCCGAGGACTGCCTTTGCTCCTGTGGGCTCTCTAACCAGCTGCTCCATGGAATAATTGCTGACAGAGCCCCAAAATGTCATCTCTGTTTCATGTCCTGGCATGACATTTGTCAATCTACAGGAGGGCAGTTGACGTCTCCCATTACTGCTGGTTTTCCTGCCTCTCTGATCTCTTTCAGCTTATCGAATTCAAGGCATTTTGCTGTCCTGGGTCAGTAACATTCTCTGTCATAACTATATTCTTCCTATTTAGGCCTGGAATTTCAGCTTGTACAGACTTTATGTTACTGCTTGAGTTGATGAGCTTGTAAATTTGATTTGGTGCTGAGCTTTCAATAAGGCGGAGCGCTGCTCTGCCTCTGCCACAGTTTATCTTTGCTGTGTGCTTTATATCCTGGGCTTAGCATCCCATTGACTGTGTTCCTTTCCCCAAGTTTCCAATATGTCTGCTGTGTCTGTGTCTGTGTTTTGGATTAGGCATTCTGGTTCCTCACCTTATTTTTTAGATTTCAAGCATTGTGTAGAAGTGAGCGCACCACTACTTCGGTTCTTTTATTGGCACCTTGTATAAAACTCAGTACGTTTGTTTACCTTTCCCTGCTGGATTACTTGCATCTTCTGGATTGTACTTTCCTTCAGGATTCAGAACTTTCCCATTTTTTTTTCCTCATAAGGGTACTCATGCTGAGTCTGGGCTTTTCCACACCTGTCATCTTTCCCCAGCTACCTGGGTTTTCCAGCCTGTTAGGGAATATTTTCATTTCAAAATGACTGTCTAGGGCCTGCACTTTTCTAAGAATGTCTGAGAATGTTTTCAGTTTGCTGCAAGACCAAGCAATATCATGGAAGAGAGTCAGATATGTTGGATGTTTTCAAATCAGCTGGACTGGATGAAATTCCTGCTAGGATAATGGGAGGATTGTCTGAAGCAATGCCAGAACTATTAGCTCTTATCTTTGAGGAATCATGGAGTACAGAGATAAATGTGTTGCCTCTTACTATTTTTTTCAATAATGAGGGGGCAGGGGAAACAATCATTGAGCCTCCAGAAGTTAACTACAAGGTGAGTGGTAACCGGTGTGCATTTATCAAGAACAAATCATACCAAACCAATGTAATATGCTTCTCTGATGGGACTTGTGGCTAGGGAAGGACAGCAGAAAGATGTATCTTAACTTTAGTAAGGCTTTGAACATTGTCTCATATGATCTTCTGAGAAGCAAGCTAAGGAAATACTGGCTATGTACAATTTTTAGCAGGTGAGTGCAATATTGGTTGAAAAGTATATTCAGGGAGTAGTCCTTCATAGTTCACTGTTAGCCTGGAAGTATACATTGATTGAGATCTCTATTGCTAACTTTTTAGTTAATCAAATGGATGACAGAATAGAGAATATATTTATTATATTTCCATATGTTATGGGTTTGTGTGGCATGGAGTTTTTTTGGTAGTGGGGGAGGGGGCCACAGGGGTGGCTCCTCTAAGAAGCTGCTAGAAGCTCCCCCAGCTCCAAGTCGGACCCACCTCTGGCCCAGGCCAAGCCCATCAGTGATGGTGGGAGCATCTCTGGGAGAACAGATTGAAGAAGGGGAACCTGCAGTGAGTGGTGGGATTGGAATGTGAGAGGAACCCCTCTGCAGATCCCGAGGTCAGTGAAGAAGGAGGGGGAGGAGGGGCGCCTGAGGAGGCTGATGGCCCTGCAGCCCGTGGTGAGACAGCAGGCTGTCCCCCTGCAGCCCAGGGAGGTGAACAGTGGAGCAGAGGCTCCCCAAGATGGCGGTAAGTCCATGGTAAAAACCGTGCTGGAGCAGTGTGTGACTGGAGAGCAGCCCGCAGAAAGGACCCATGCCAGGGAAGTTCGGAAAGAACTGCAGCCCGCAGAAAGGACCCGCGCCAGGGAAGTTTGTGAGGAACTGCAGCCTGTGGAAAGGACCCACGTTGGAGAAGTTGGTGAAGGACTGTCTCCCGTGGGAGGGACCCCACGGTGGAGCAGAGGACGAGTGAGGAATCTTCCCCCTGAAGAAAGGAGCGGCAGAAAGACGATGTGTGGGGAGCTGATGCCAACCCACATCACCTGTTCCCCTGCGCCGCCGGGGGAGGAGGGAGAGAGAACTGGGAATGGAGCTGAGCTGGGAAGGCGGGAGGGGTGGGGGGAGGTGTTCTGATGTTTGGTTTCCCTTCCTAATACCCTTGTGGGTTTTTTTTTATTTGATTTGTAGTAAATGAAATGGATTTTGTTTCTTCCCCAAGTTGAGCCTGTCTTTTGCCCGTGACCATAAGTGGGGAGTGATCCCTCCCAGTCCTTGTCTTGACACACGAGCCTGCCTTTGGCTTTTCTCCTCATCCCAACGTGGCCAGGTGCGGGGGTTGGGGGTGAGCAAGCGGCTTCGTGGTGCTTTGTTACCAGCTGAGCTGAAACCGAAACCACGGCACCATATTACATTGAACTTGGAGGATTTGAAATCACTTTAGATGACCATGACAAACTGGTGAAATAGTCTGGAAAAGTTAGGATGCAGTTTTAATAAGAAAACAATATTTTCTACATTTAGCTACCCATCATCAGCTGTGCATAAGCTAGAGAGCAGCATTGCAGGGGTAGGAATCTGGAGGCTGCAGTGTGTCCCAAGCTGAAAATTACATGCAATGCTGCTGCAAGACAGAGAACCCTCTCAGTGGCAAGTTGCCACAGATCAATGTGCAAACAGGGTTATGCTGCCTCAACTCAGCTGCTTCCCTGCTCTCGGACTTAGTGTCAGCCAGAGGACTGCCTCTGAAGTGGGTCAGCCTTGGGATTGGTAGGACCGGGGCAGTCCTCTGATCTCATGCTGTGGCCTCATGAGAGCAGGTCTTCTGCTTTCATGAGAGGACTGAAGAATCTCAACGTTAACAATAATAGACAAGCCAACTTCCAAGGCACCAGCATGGTTTTACTTTCCTGAAGGCTTCAGTTCTGGGATTCCAGAGTCCAAGGCTCAGTTTAAACACTAATTCATTCTCAAGGCTAAAGCAGCCCCTCAGTTGTGATTTTAAGTCCACCTTCTTATTCAAACTGAGAGTCGTGAAAATCTCCTTTATTTTCTGCCCTTCCATCATCACCAAATCTCAAGGCTGAGGTGGATCTTTCACAATAGAGGCTCTTCTTGACACTGTTGTTCAAAGGCCTCTTTTATATCATATATAATATATCATATATCATATATCATATCAGGTTTTCTCTGTCTCTGTTTCTCCAAGGAGACATCCAGGATGTATTAGGGTGTCTCTGTTGTCTATTTGGGATGGAGTCGTTTTATGACATCTATCTCCTCTCAATGTTTTTAACAAAAATGAGAGTTGTTTGCTAGGTGGTTGATCTCTGGGGTTTGAGACTTCCATTATCCTTAGCCTGACTGTTGTCCTGGTTGGAAAAGAGATGAGGCTACTTCTCTGTCTGGAAGGGATGAACAAAAGGGTTCGGCTCCTTTCTTTATCTCAGGACAGAATGGCACATCTGAAGAAATGAATAAGGAACATACTGCTGAGTAATGAACACAAAAATACTCTTCTATCATCACAGCTGAATAAACAGAAGTATTGGCATATTCTTTCTGCTTTGTTCCAGATAAGGGCAGGAGAGGACTCAGCTGGAGGATCATGTCCAGTTTCTGGTGCTTTAATTAAGCAAGGATGTGGAACAGCTGCAGAGTCAGAGGAGAGAACTGGGGATGACCAGAAGTCTAGAAAACATGGCTCATGAGGAAAGGCTGAAGGAATTTGCATATCTTGATTTAGAAAAGAGACAATAGAAGGGATGGTCCAGAAGTGATTTTAAATATTTTAAAGATAAACATAAAGAGAATGGGAGTGAATCTTTTTCTGTGTCCACTATGGGTGGATAATAGCTTAAATTATGGGAAGGGAGATCCAGGTGATACACCTGTAAATTTTCCATGTGTTCAGGGCAGTAAATCAGTGAAACTGGCCTTCTTTGGGGGATGTGGAATCACCATGAGTGGAGAAGGGTACAGGTATTCTGTGCTGATTCTGATTTCAGGAAGAGGAGTGGACTAGATGGCCTCTCTGGCCTCCTCTCAGCCCTACTTTTGTATTTGTCTATGGTGGTTATGCACTAGCAAATAAAGACTTAGTCCTTACTGATTCTCAAATGGTGATCAGATAGCAGCATCATTCCCACTGCAGATGAAAGTCACCAGGACTTTGCCCAGCCTATAAAATGGAAGTAGGACATCAAGCCCAGAGCGCTCTTTGTCTCAGGTGGGTGCAGCTCCAGGGTACCTCTTGTGTCTGTTTTTATTGTGCCCTGTGGATTTGAGTGAGCTACTTCTTTCACTGCCAGTACCACGGTACTATAAAAAACAAGAAGGAAGAGCAAGGCTGGACATCTACACAAGCCTAGCTGGCCTATTAGGCTGGATAAGGTTATGGACAAAATAAACTGTAGCCAACTCTACATAAGGATGTATCATGGTTAATGACATATCCAGCTGCCTCTGACTCCCTGGCTTTAAGAGGGACAGCTGCCCATGGAAATCAAAGGCAAGACTTAAAGCTGAGTCAAGCCTGAGCTCCTCTGCTGCTCCACCTCATGTGAGCTCAGTGTCTTTGGAGGCAACTTTGGCGGCAGCTGCTGAGAACCAAAGTGTATTCTGGGAAACACAGCATCTGCAGCCCTTCTACCCTAACTCTTTTCTTGCTCACTTCACATCCTTACCCTTATTTTGCATACATACCACAGGTTGTACTTATTTGTGCAGTTATTTGCTTGACAGAAGTCTTAGATATATGTCTGAGATGAGCAGTGCTGTATGTTTTCACACTGAGAATAGACAGTCATTGTCCTCCCTCCTTCAGCATTTCCCAGCAATAATTAAATGATGTTGGGTCTGCTTTCTGAAATCTCGTTTTTTCTGGTTGTGTGCTCAGCCCGTGACCCTGCTTGTGCACTCCCTCCCTGCTGCCTGCAGCCCATGACTCCTCACAAGTGAGTCTCCTGCATCAAACCCTGATGTGATCTTTCCTCCCACCCAAATGCCCTTTTGGATTGATTCCAGCATTGCTGGTGAAGGGGCTTGTCAGAGTCTGTGGCTCCAGTATCTTTATGAAACCAGGTGAAAAGACTGCATCATTCTTTGGTGCCACAAAGCACTCCAGACCTTCCTCACTTGAAGTTTTGCAAGGAAACAGACTTACACAGTAGGACCCAGAAGCATGCTCCTATTTTCTCCCATTTTTTTTCCGTGGGGAAAGGAGGAATGAAGAAAAAGGGTGAGGATGAGTTGAAAGAAAGGCTACCACAAAAATTCAGGTTACTGAGAGAATCTAAAGATGTAGGAAGATTCCAACTGATGGATGGCAGGATATATTGTGCTCCATCTGCGAGCTGCTGTGTCCAGGGAGGCTAAGACAGATGTGGTGTGGGAGAGAAGTACACTCCCCAGTGCCAAAGGAGTTGTCAGTTGAAAGGTCCTGCCTTGGCTTGGTTTGGGATGAAGTTGGAAATCCAGCCTGTGATTTGGAAAGTCCACTGTGCTTGATTCTCTTCCCCTTGTGAGAGGACAGAAGAGATCCCTGCAACTTGCAAGGGAAAAGGATAATCGTTTTTCTGACCCGAACCCTCCAGAGGAAAAAGAAGAGATTACATGTACAGGGCCATAGTGGCAGTGTGAGGCAACTGGAGTAGGATCCCACGAGGCACAGTTTTCCCAACATGTTCATGGATTTGAATTGTCTTCTTTCAGGCAGTCTAAGTCCACTAGCTCTTGCAGAGCTGAGCCGAAAAAGAACAGTCCTGAACCAGTGCTGTAGGTAATAATCAAGTCATCTCTATTTTACAGCCAAGGGTGCAGAGCACAGAGGTTAGGACCAGTGTGGTGGTAATCTCAAGAACAGCTCTGAATGCTCCCAGACTGGAGGCAGGGAGGCTGTGCCAACACTGCATTACCAGCAATTAACTGGCTGTGGATTACCAGCCTTGGCGTTTCTTTCCAGACCCAGTCTGCTTTTGCATCCTGCGATTTCACTGTGCCCTGTTGTCACTGGTTTAGCAAATCTTTTCTTGGTGCTCTCTGATGCACGCTAGTTAAACCTGATCTGCTTCAGACTCTTTCTCTAATGCTGATGCAGATGTTGAAGTGAGATGCAGCTACCTTATGGGAAGACTTGTAGTTAGGTGACGTACTGGCATGTTTGGTAAGCTGGAAAGAAAGCCTCAGAAATTACATTTTACCACATATGACAGTATATGTGAGATGTGAGACTTTATATGGTTGAACTTCCAGATACACAGTACAGAGCCCTGCCACATGAGCTAGAGGAGTCATGTGCTAGCGGGAAACACTTTTCCTTTTTGAGAATCTAACACTGGGGGTAGATGAGACACATTTTCCCAAAGGGCTCTGTAGCTATTTGCCATTCCGCAGAATAACGCTGAGAATAAATCAAGCTCTCTTCTGGGTTTTGGAGACAGAGGTGGTTATGGAAAGAACAGCCAAATATTTGGTAGTCTCCTAGAACTCTTTCTGCCCAGTGTGTCACAGGCCATCCCCTTTTGCCTCTTCCCCAGATCTGTCCCCTTCTCTTGATTCTTCTATCCCCTTGAAGTCCTGTCATCCTGGCATGTCCCTGTCCTGTGTTACTCCCCTCCGCTCTATCTCTGAACTTGTTGCCTCTGCACATTGCACCCTGCCTGTCCCTACGTGCTGTCCTGCAGCTCCTCTTTTGAGCCATTGTTTTTCTCTTCCTTCTCCCCTCCAGTGCTGTTTAAAGCTGAATCCAAGCACAGGGGGCATGGTGGGTGGGAGAGTGGGGGGGGGGGGCAACCAGCTCTCGGCCCTCTGCTCATGTTTGGGGTTTCCTGAGTTCCTTTGGCCATGGGCAGAAGCATGCTCTGCACTAGGCAAGTCTTCAGCACAGATAACATCTGGATTTCAGACAAGCTCTGCTGAGCATGTGCAAGCAGAGAGCAGTGATTTACAGCTAGGTCAGATGTGGCTGGATTTTCATATGGCCAGCAAGTACAGGCTGATGCCCCCAGGGATCAGCCCCCGCTAATTTCAAGCCCCTGCATGAAGCACTGAACTGCAGTGAAACCACTGTAAGACATTTTCAGCATGGGCCAACCACCATATTTTTCACTAACCTCATTCTTGGAAGTTGCTGACTGGTTTTCAGTGAAATGTTCCCAAAAAAATTCAGCCCAACACACAGACCAAGGATGGAAAATTTCAGCCTAGAATGATTAAAATATGACAAAATTAAAAGCAACTGAAAACTGGATCTTATAATCAAAAGTGTTAGGCAATGTTAAATATAAGATTTGTTGCCATCTCTACCTATAATAGCGGGATGGCTATTTAAATATTTAATTTGGAGAAAACTTTCTTGCATGAATGATATGCAAGGAAAAAGTGTTTTCCTTCCAAACATGGGGCATATGCCCAAGAAAGACATCTGATAAGGAAAACCAGTCATGACTGTATGCAAACTGTTATATGATCTATTTACATTGCTTAGAGTTCACCAGATTCTTCACCGAACTGTTGTAAAGTCTGAGACCGAATCCAGCACTTGTGGATGCATCAGTGAGATAGATGTCAGCTTGACCCATGGTGATTTGCCATCTGTGAAAAGCAAACAAATATAACCAACTGGAGTAATGAGCATCATGACTGTAATAGGAACTGGAGCGCAGATTTACACAGGATCTTTGTGTTTGGACTCACAAGCCTTTGACTACGTTAGTATTGAAAAGTAAGCAACTGCAAAACCCCAGCTGTGCAGATCAGTGCAAAAATCAAGCTTTGACTGTTGGCTGCTTGACACACTACCTGCAAGGCTGGACCAGATGTGTGAGTATTTCCTATATTATTTTCTTCTCAAAAGAAGGCAGCAAGGCTTCCAGCAAAGTTTTTAGAGAGTCTTTTAAAGTCCTTTATTGTACTCCAATGAAAGCGCTCCAGAACTTTAAAACTTGTCCACTTTTTTCAAGTGTATAGCAGGGGCTCTAATAAAACATATTATCTCTGTGGCAAATTGTGATTTCCTTAGAACTTTAGAGCTTCACAGCTAAATGAGAAGTATTGCTAGTATCAGAGAAAATAATACTTACGGGACAAGAAGTCATTGCTACTTTGAGTTGAGTCCATCGCTGAAGGAAGACAATATATCTAGATGCAAAGTACAATCTCTTAAAAGCCACAGCACAAAAGTAGAGATTTTTCCCTCCTCCTGATCCAAAATACAGTAGTCACAGACTATTTTTAATTCATGTAAAATTATGATAACCATGAAACCATAAACTTTATGGTTTGGTGAGTTGCTGCAATGCGCATCCCTAAAGTTGGGGAGTACTGAGATCAGCGTAATGAGAAATATGACAGAGGACCCCACAGAAAACTTGTAGGCTGAAACAAAGATCAGGCCAGACCAGATGTAGCTACACTTATTGCTATGCTGTGCACTAGAAAATGTTAAGAAGAAAACACAGGGAATGAAAATTTCCAAACATATTAGCAGGCACTCTTGTGATGTGATCATATCAGTTTTAAGGCCATAGTGCCTGGCAAGCCATAAAGTACTGGTTTTTTTGGTGTGTTATTCCCCTCACATATTGATATATATATATATATGACCCAAAGCTGACATCTAGCGGAGGGAGAATGAGCGCAGGATTTTCCTTCCCTTCCCAGAGATGCACTCCGTGGGCAGGTAGAGCTGGCCCTTTGCTCTTCTCTTCCGAAGTGACCGAAGGCTCTCTGCTGCTGGGGCGGTCCTGGGTGGGAGAGAGAGAACCAAGGAGCTCAGGGGTGCTCTAGCTAAAGGTGCACATCTTGTCTCGTTCGTGACACCTGGATCCATAGCTGGATGCCAGAAGCTAGCTTCACAGGGCTGTTGGTGGATAATGAGCTCTGAAGGCTGAATTTAAAAGTTTCAGAAGACAATGGTATAGATGATCAGGACATGGTTTAGTGGGCATGGTGGTGTTGGGTTGACGGTTGGACTTTATGATTTTAGAGGTCTTTTTCAAACTTAATGATTTGATTTGATCATGCCCAGTAGAGCTTGGGCAGGGTCTTGAGATTACAACTAACAGATGTTCACTACAGCTGCAAAGATGGTGTCAGTGACCTCGGCTTTCTGCTGTCAGGAATGTCAGAGCTGTAGTCCTGGACCAGAACTGTCTCTTGGACACCAAGTCCTGAGGTGGCAGCTCTGTTCAGCTTCCAGCTGGTCCCCGGTCCTTTGGCTCACTCACTGCCTCAGCTGGGCTGCTTGGTCTGGGAGGGCAACAATACTGGTAAAACTTCAGGAATGGTTTCACAAGTTATTGCCTCACCCTCTGCACCTGGTATCATGGGTTTATGAGAAAAATATCTCAATTTTCAGTTAGTAAAAATCAAAGTTTCAAGCTCTCATGTTTGCATGGAAAAATTGAAAACATGAACCCTAAAGGGTAAAAAAAAAAAAAAAAGACAAAACTGTCCAGTGTTTACTTTTCATATCTTGCAAATTTAAGTCAATATCATAAATCTGTTGGCACCTTAGTGCTGGTTTGTAATGCTTAGCAGGGGAGACGGAGGGAAACACAGAGAAGTCTCACCAGCTCCAAGCAGAGGAAAGAGAGAGGACTGGTGGTCCTCCTGGGAGATGGCTGGTGGGCAGCCAAAGGAGGGGATCTGCAAGCCCAGTGGGAGAGCAACTGGATCACGACAGCACTCATAGCCCTTCAAAAACGACAGAAGGCAAAGGGTACTTTACTTGTTCATCTACTGTAGGAAGGAAAAACTTCTCTTCCACACGTCTTCAAGGCTCTGCAGCTGTGGGCTGTAATAACTCACGCTGTCTCTGGACCATCATTTTGGTGGGATTTGTAGCACATTCAGCAGTGAGCTACCAGCAGTTCAGGGATTCAGTCAAAACCCCTCAAACACTGTTGCTTCCCTGAATGAAAGCATAGCCTTCAGCCACTGCCGAAGAGCACAGCTCCAGTGCTGTGTCCAAAGCAATCGCATTGCTGACAAGGTGATGCATGTTTTTGGAAGGACCTTTTAATCATCTGATAGAAAAGCAAAGTTAGTGTTATACAAACAGGACAAAGTTTACTGCAGGATTGAGCTTTAATCTCTGGTGGTTGCTTATTGACTCCAGAAAACACAGTGGCTACTCAGTGAAAAGACCTCCTCTACGTCCTGTTTGCAGGCGAACTTGAAGGAGAGGATCTCACCTCTTGCAGCTCCCCTGAAACCCAAAGTAAGTCTGAACTGAGGTCTGAATTGGGAAACAATGAGCCTGGATTGTTTAAAATTCCTATTTGTTCTTCCGTGAGAGGACTTGGTTTATCTGTTTGTGCTTGCTAACAGCTGGAAAAGCAGAAGTCGTGATATGTGGTTTATTTACGGTATATCACAATGTATGAAATATGAAGATTTGTGCTATCAACAGTGCTTGATATCTTGAAGGCAGTATGAAATATGAAGATTTGTGCTGTCAGCAGTGCTTGATATCTTGAAGGCATACAGAGAGGGCTTAGGATACCTGCTACCTAATGCCTGCCAGAGGAGACAAAACAATACTGAAGAAATCAGTCACATTTCTTCTCCATCTTCCAAGGAGTCCCTCATCTTGGGCTCTTTCCGAGCAGAGAATTATGATGCCTAATTGTCAAGTGTATACACAGGCACCTCAGTCAGTGAGACATAGCCATGTCTGCAGTTTGACAGGTTGGATCTGTGCACATAACCGATGTGTTTATCTCTGCCAGAAGTGTACACATCGGACACATGGGACTGGTTTTGGTGAAGCTTGCAACCCCTGCTAATCTGCTGTGGGAGGCTAATCCTGAAAACTAGGATATTTACATCTTCCTGTACATTTTTAGAAAAATCAGACCCAAACCACAGCTCTTTTAAAACTTCATGTTTTCATATACCTTGCAGAATGCCTATTTTAATCAGAGTTGTGGAAGTAATTGCAACAAGCGATTCAGCAAATTGATTTTGTCTGTGTTTTGTACATGTTTCCTTGCACATGGGCATGGTTTGCTAAAACATTAATTTGCATAGCTTTTAGTCCGGCTGGTCCAAAAGCATGTAAGTGCAGGCATTTGCTAGGCAGCATTTATATTGGTTTGATTAGATGTCTGGGTCACACAACATCACTTCTGTTCCCTGAAGGATTGAGGGTAGTTCTTAGAATCTTGTTTCGTGTTGTGGAATTTGCTTTTTGCCAGTGTTTTCTCATAGCTTGTGCAAATTTTGTATGCTCCTTTTTTAGTATGTATCAGTGCTCCAGTATGTAATGCAAACACCAAAAAGATGTTTGTTACAAAAGAGAAATTAAGATCTGTAGAAAAGACTTTGTTTTTCCACAGTGCTGGCCTTGACAGTGACTTGCACTCAAAGTCTGGACATAGTTTTACAATGTGCTCATGCTGGAGCAGGTTAGATGTAGACTCCGTATTTACTTGCTTCCAGATTGAATATAGTCACTGCGCTCCATAACTAATTGTTCAGTCAGGGAGCCATCCTAAGGGGTAATCCAGCAAATGATGTTCTGGGGCAGTCTTTGAGGAGAATTAGTGGAACAAATAAGCCAGCTAGTTTTAAGATGGCATTTATGACAGAATTACACAGTTGCTGTGTCTTAAAATAGCAGAGGATGTAAAATGTCCTCTTCAGCCTTCTGTTTAAGACAGAATAGAGAGAGGCACAGAGATGCAAGCTTCTTCCTACTCTTATGGCTGCATCTGCAAGTTTTCCTCGTACTAGGGGAGAGGATGAAGGGCAAGATAGACTGAAACAACCTATCAGCAACTCTTCTACAAGACAGATGGGTCCAAGGATTGCATTAAGTGACATTAGAGACCCTGGAAGAGAGAATGGTAGTTCAGGGATCTAATTTCCGCTCCATGTTATTCTTTTCTTCAAGGTTCCCAGAGCCTCTCTTGGCAATGGCTATGGTGTGTGTTTCAGACTTCGAAGCTTATGCTAAAAAGTATTTACCCAAGATTGCTTGGGATTTTTTTGCAGCTGGAGCAGATGACTGTAACACCCGAGATGAAAACATCCTGGCATATAAAAGGTAATGTGAGGAGGAAATGAGGGGTGTTGTACTGGAAGGTGTCAAACTATGTTTTTGTGCAAGACTTCACAAGCAAAGAAACCTAACACCTTGCCCTTTCAAGGTGGTCCCCAAGCAGACTGCATTTACCTGAGTGACATATGCTGTATGCTCTAATGCTAGCCTGAAGATGGTATGAGGCACGCTGAGGGTACAGGCAAATGTATGGTATGGTATGGTATGGTATGGTATGGTATGGTATGGTGTGACAGGAAAGGGGATGAATAGCTGTAATAGAATGAGATGCAATGGGGAGCATTTGGTGAATAGCAGGAAGCCTACATGTAAGTAGGGTGGGATTTGGGGAACATGGCGCAGAGAGTGAGGACAGGCACAATGTACAGTGAGGACAGACATACGAATGGTGGAGTGGAAGGCAGTGACCTGGGACTGGGCTGCAAGTAGAAGGAATCTGTGGGATGGACAACAGGAGAACAAGAGCCGGTGAGCTGAGGTGGGAAATGCAGAAATGATGCACTATGGCCACTAAGAAGGAGTTTAGGATTAATGAAAAGTGGAAGTGGCTGAACTGCTGGCTGAATTGACCTCTAAAAGCAAACAGAAAGGGCAAAGAGCCTTTGTTATATGCTGTTTTCTTTATTGGTTCAGATTCCTGCATTGCAATAGGTAAACGAAGACCTGGTTTCCATAAATAGAAAAGCCACTGAACAGCTACTATCCTGAAGGGGTTTTTTTTGCCCTACAGAATTCGTTTCCGGCCACGTATGCTGCGGGACGTATCCGTGGTGGACATTAGGACTAAGCTCCTGGGGGCTGAAATCAGCTTTCCTGTAGGAATCGCCCCTACCGGCTTCCACCAGCTAGCATGGCCTGATGGAGAGAAAAGCACAGCCAGAGGTACTCTTCTGCTTTGTTGCCATGTAACAAAAAGGGTTGTGGAAAAGCCTCAAGAAGCTGTTAGGATGACTTGAAGTGTGACAGCAAAATCTTCAGGCTTGAAGGGGCAAACTCCTTTCCCACCTTCTGACACCCCTTTTTGTGGATAACCCGCTTGGGTCTGGTGGCACAGAGTGCATGGGAAGCTGTGTAGACATCGCTCTACTACTCCAGCTACCACTATTATGAGATCAGCCCTGCGGAGGCTGCTGCAAACTTAAGACAGAGGCAGTGGACATATTTCTGACATGCCAAGAACCACACAGGTTCTTAGTCCTGGGGGCTCTAGATAGGACATAAAAGTGGTGGATGGGACTCAGCCTGTAAATCCTTGTTACTGGTTAAGAACAGTGTCTCCCTTGGAGAAAAGGATAACCTCTCTTCCCAAATCCTGTGGTGGGTTGGGAGAGCTGACCCCTAGAAATGTTTTTTTTCCTGTGTGTGTTTCTGTGTACACTGAGTGCATTCCTGCGAGGACACAGTCATAAAGATAAAGTTCATGCTTTTTAAAATAAATAGTTGCAGAGTGAAAGTAGCACTTGGCAAATTACCTCTCCCTTTCATGCCTTCTTAACCATGATCCTACAACAGTGCATGGTAAATATAGCCATTTTTAATCCTGGGGGCATATTTGTAGAGTGCTGCGTTTGGTAGGATATACGTAAAACAGGAGTTCAGGTGGTCCCTGAAAACAGTACATAATTTTGTACCTGGTGTCTGGCAGAACCGTTGAAATTACCTTGATTCTGATTATTTCCCAATACCTCCCGAAGCAGCCAAAGCGATGAACACCTGTTACATTGCCAGCACGTACTCCACCTGCACGCTGGAGGAGATCTCTGCGGCCGCCCCCAGTGGCCTCCGGTGGTTCCAGCTCTACATCCACCGCAACAGGGCGGTTTCCCAGCAGCTGGTCCAACGGGCGGAGGCCTTGGGTTTCCAGGGCCTCGTCCTCACCGCCGATCTGCCCTACACGGGCAAAAGACGTGACGATGTCCGCAATGGTTTCCGCCTTCCTCCCCACATGAAACTGAAGAACTTGGAAGGAGCCTTTGAGGTTTGTAAAATGAGCCCGTCCTTTCATTCACTGTGCTGGAGCGTACCACATAAGACGAAAACCACCGGGTAACTGCTGCTTTGGCATCCGCTGTACCCAGGGCGTTTCTTCTCCCCTTCTGGTTCTGCAGCGTCCTGGCTCGACCTCCTGCCAGCCTGGGTTCTGGCTTCAAAATCCCAGACCAGCTGCCTTAGAGGCACTGACCTCCATCCCCATTGTAATTATTCTCCTCTGGAGACACGTGCTTTCCGGAGCTGATGAACATGTCTGTTAGCAAGTTTAATTAATCTGTTCTAGGGCAAGGAAAGGCTTCAGAGGCCCTCTGTATTGCTGCAGCTCAGATGAGGTTTCCTTCTGTCCTATGGCTGTAGGGAGATGACCGTTCTGAGTACGGACTGCCCCCCAACAGCTTGGATCCTTCGGTCACCTGGAATGATATCTACTGGCTACAGAGCCTGACGCACCTGCCCATCATCATCAAAGGCATCTTGACGAAAGAAGATGCAGAGCTGGCAGTGAGACATGGAGTGCAGGGAATTATTGTGTCCAACCATGGTGGAAGGCAACTGGATGGAGGACCCGCCACGGTAAGCGAGAGAAGCGCTGCCCCATGAGTGTCTAGCGTAGGCACATTTGCACTAACCTGGGTATCTCTATGCTCGTCTTTGTATATATGCTCCTGGTGGACTTGTGTGTTCGTTGCGTGGCTGTGGATGGGTGCAGATGCACCTTAGCTTTAAACTGGTGAGATGCATGCCTTGGCAAGGGCTACCCACTGAAGTATTTTCTCAGCTTCTTGGGAGGGTTCTGTAAGCAGCACTGAACCCACAAAACTGCAGATAAACTACTGGCCTAAGTTAGTAAAAGTTTTCTGCCTATGGCTTCATTAGCTGGTGCAATACACACGTACTCTTTGCGCACTGCAGCAAAAATAAAACCAAGCTCTGGACCAAAAATGTACAAATGAGAGCATAATGTATTCTTATTGTTCACATCTGCCAAAACATGCACAAACAATATGCAGCTAGATTTAGCGAGAGGTCTGCTTGCATATTTACAGACTCAAGTCTAAGTGGGAATTTATTGACTTTCACGAGCCAGAAAAAGGATAACTTATCTGGCAAAAAATTCCCCTGCTTTTTAATCTGTGCAAAGAAATCATGAGTTGCTTGGACGTATGTGTATTTCACTGGTTTAATTTGGCTTCTGTCAGTTTTTCCAATTGTTCTTATTTTACAGTTCTGTATTGCATAGTATCTTGTGGACTTTCTTGTCTCTGTTCTCCTCTGTAAAATAAAAATAGGAAGCAGGGAATTCTCTTCTATTCTATGTTAAGGCTGACAACAATGGGTCAAAAGAAATTAATCTAAATTCTAAGGACATAGTAATGGAAATGGTATCCACATTAAACTGCTCTTCTACCTTAAAAGTTTGTTTACATACACAGACAAACCAGCAGATAACTAGTTTAGCTCTGCTACTCCTCTGGTACCAAGCCTGGCAGCAGAAGCTATTGTCCCTACTCTTGCTGAGCTACTCCTGGAAAAATTCATCCTGAAAGTTTTCAGACTGAAATGCTGAAAAAAATTATGACCAATTGGAAGAATCTACTTAGTAATCTTAGCTATAGCTGCTCTACCTAAAAGAGGTGAAAAGAAGGCAAAAGAGTATAAGAAAAGAGACCTTTGGGTTTGCTGGGAAGGAGAGTTAATTAGGTCTAGTGCGATGTCCTGCCAGTGGTTATACTGCCTTTGGGACCAGAGCCAGCATTGCTGCCTGGCACTGCCCTGCACTACCAGCCTGGCACTGCGCCGTGCTCTACAGAAAAGACCTGAGGGAATCAGGAGGCTTGGCCTGGAGGAAATGATACGTTGACTGTACTAGAGAGCAAATGAAATCCTTCATAGATGCTTAGGGGGTCTGAAGAGGTTTTCGACAGGTGGTCACCAGGATTAGGTTGAAATGTAACTTTAGGCAATTTGGACGGTAGCAGGGGGAAGTTTGACATCGGCCTTTTTTACAAACATTTGTATCACTCATCGTTGTCTCAGACAAAAGTAAGATATTAACAGCAATTATTTCCACTGAAATTTACTTTTAAAATCTTTCAGAAGGCAAATGAAAATGTTAATTTTTCACTTATCAGGAGTGCTAGCAAAGAATATCAGTATAAGCAAAGCACTGGAAAATGGAAATAACTATCTGGCAAACAGAACGGGGAGCTGCACTTTACTCTGCAGCCTTTGGTGCCGAGCTATTTGTGTTGCATTGTCACATTTCATTTCAAGAAGGTATGCATTAAAGCATTGCATCCCTGCCTGTCTCTTTGGAATATCTCCTCTTTCTCTTGAAATCAAAAGCTGACCTCAAGGTGAGAGTGGCTGCTTCTTTGCAGATTGATGCTCTGGTTGAGGTTGTGGATGCAGTACAAGGCAGAGTCGAAGTTTATTTAGATGGTGGAATACGAAAAGGAAGTGATGTATTAAAAGCACTGGCACTAGGAGCAAAATGCGTCTTTATTGGAAGACCAGCTTTATGGGGTCTGGCTTACAAGGTGAGTAAGGAGCTTTGAGTTTGTATGTCTACTTCTCATATTCTCCAACACTCTCTTGCTGTTATTTAAAAGTCATAGTGACAGTTTTCACCTTACCCTTTTTTTTTTTTTTTTGGTTTTGCTGAGTTTTAAGTGGAAACAGCCCAAATTGAATCTAAACCAGACATTTTCTGTGATTTAAAAATACCGCTGAATTTTACAATTTCAGCTATGATTTTGAAATTGATAACATTGTTTTGTGGGACCTGATTTCTTGGCATTGCAGTTTGGTGCTAAAATACTGTAGGACTCAGCACCGTCAGTGCTTTTGAAAATTGGAGGCGGGCTTGTTTACCACAATTTTTTTTTGCTGTCAGCTTACTTACATGTTTTTGATAGAGCAGCTTCATAGCGGTGTTATGACTTCTTCAGAAATACATATAGAACTCCATCCCACTGATGTCTGAAACGTTTTGGTGAAGACTGAGCACCACCATGTCCTGTAGGTGCCTGAGCGTGCCGCTATTGTATCTCAGTTCCAGCTTTGCTGCTTCTTAACTACTAGCATATTTCTATGATCTAGAGTAATGAATTGGACCTCTGATGTAGAAGGTTAACACAATATAATTAAAATGTAATTGTACCAGTTGTGTGCTTTGCTAAAGTTTTCCTTTTTAGCTTCTGGATTGGAGCTTTCAAGCTTTTCTCTAGAAGAAAAAATATTTATTTTTATGGTCTAAACGTTTCCTGTGTTTTAAATGAGACTCCTTTCCAGTGGTGTAATTGCTGTGGATTGCAGTAGCTAGGCTTTAAGCAAGAAATCACCTGAATCTTCTGAGAAACCTAGACGAGTTGGCAGCAGTTTCTGTTGCCAGTGAACAGAGAAAAAGGGCCTAACATGAAAAGGGGGTTGCTGTGAGTTGCCTGTGTTTTTTCCACAATGCAAACAGAAAGAAGATGGGATTTTTTTAGTTCAACTGTGCATTGGTATTACATTCCATAGAGTATTCCTAAAGATGTGTTTCAGTGGCATTACCCTAGCATACAAGAGCAGAAGGGCATGAACAAGCACTGACATTGTCTGCACCCAAAGCATTCTTCATTGCAAGAAATAAAAATAAAATTTAAGAGAAAAAAGAAAAAAAATCCTCCAATATTTTACAGTAAAATCAAAATCATATGTATTTTTACATTTTATTGGATTTTGAGAAACATTTTGATAAACATTTTATTGGATTTTGAGCTTCTTGGTGTCACTTGCTTGGAGGAAAACACACAGTGTACTATTTTTAAAGATTCAGGCTGGTATCTGAGTAAACTAAAGTTTTTAAAGCTGTACCATATATAAAACTCTTCATAACTCCATAAAATACTGTCAGCATTGTAAGGCTTGACATTTTAAAACAAGCCCATTGGTGGAGGTTAACTGAAAGCTGATTAAAAAAACAGCTAGAAAATGTCAGAAGTGAAAAACAGCTTTGTTTTCTTTCCCTGTTCAGATGTATCACAAAAGGAAAAGCATTTAAATTAATCTGTGATGAACTGAGCACATCCATCACATCGTTTTAATCATTCATCTGTATGAGAAACTGGAATTGGCACGCACTTAAGGGACTGTCCCAGCTCTCACAGTGCAAGCATCCTGCGGCATTGCTCTGTGCCAGTGCTCCTTTTCCCCTGACTGCTTTCTTTGTTGGAGCAGGGTGAAGAAGGTCTTCAAGAGGTTTTGAGGATTTTGCGGGATGAGTTTCGCTTGTCAATGGCCTTAGCTGGTAAGCGTTTTGCAGGTTGGTTGTAATTGGTGATACAGAGGTTTCTGCATGAAAGCCATCTAAAAGCAGGAATCTGATGGATGGGTCACAAAAAAGGGAAACCGTGTGAGCTGTGCTGGTTCTAGTTGCTATATTAAAGGTGATTCTTTGCTCCATTTGAGGCCACTTGGCATTTCAGGTGCCATAGCAATGAATCTTGCAAGTAGGTTAAAGCAGCTTTCTGACGAATTAAGAGAGGTGCAAACATGCTAAGTAGAGCTGAGCAAAACATGAAACTTCTGTTCTGCTGGGAATTGCAGCTTATGTTTTTCAGTATTTAATTTAATGTTTACCAGGGTAAAAATGCAACCATTTTTCTTTGCTGCATGAAAAGTTCGGAAAAAAATGGAGGCAGAATTTTTCTCTGCATATTAGAGAATCCAGTCTGTTGGTGCAAATCTCTGCATCCTGCATGCTTTAAAGGCCTCCGTGTCTCCTCCAAGCTTTTACTGTTGTTCCTCATTCTGCATTTCTCACTTCTGCTCCTACCTGTAGTTGCCATGTTTGACCCCCTCACTGAACAGCAAAGTTGCACAGCCCAGTGCAAACTCCAGTTTCACACATGAAAAAATACAAAATGCAGGTGCAGTGCAGAAATACTCAGACATCAGCAAAGGGTATTATCCCACTTCAGATCATGTTTTAAAGATTTTCATGTTCTAGCGACCATGAAGTCAAGCGGATAACAATGCTGACTGGGAGACTGGAACTGAAATCCCGTTGGACATTTCTTAATAGGCTTTTTTTTTGGGTTACTTTTTCAACTAGTAAAGATTTCTACAAGTTTTTTTCCAGGAGACTCTCACACTTCTTTACGTGCAAAAGGGCACTGAACTTGGCCAGAGTAGCAGGTTGGGACCTTTTTGGCAGGGTTGAGAAATTCCACCCAGATTTGACCAAATGAAATGGCAATGCAATTCTCCACCTCCGGTCACTTGACACATGGCAATCCCTGTGTCTTTTCTGTCTACCTTTCACTTCTGGCTGGATCAGATGGCTCCTTGCTCAGCTTGTTATAAGGATCCTTTTTTTTTTTTCCTGTTTCTAACTCTTCTTGTGCTTCCGCCTGGTCCCTAACCTCAAGGCTGAAGATGCCGTTGAGGAGTAGGGCTTCTGTGAGCAAGCTGTTGAAGTACCAACCTATCCCCACATGGTTCACACAAGACTAGAGCGTGATTCAGCGAGGGGGCCTTCCAAGTTTCATCCACAGACCTTTCTCTCTCACCAACATTTCATTTCTCTATTTATTTCAGGCTGTGCCAGTGTCTCAGAGATTGGCCAACACCTTGTTCAGTTCTCAAAGCTGTGAACAGCCCCCTGCAAGGCCTACTGAACAGCAGCAGCTCGTGCTGAGGTCCCAACCAGACTGAAGAGAGAAAAAGGAGGTGCAAACGTTGAATGTGCAAGAAGTATCTGATAAGGCCTTCAGGAAAATTCTGAGGAGATTAGGAAAATCTCCATGTTAGCAAAGGCTGTTCTTGGATTTTATTGAGACCAATGAGTTCATTAACACTTCGGGTAATTGTTACTTGCTTAAATACATTTACGTTAAACTGGCTGTTCTGTGGCATTACCTGCATTGGGCCTTACTCCCAAGTTCTGTTACATCAGGCAGCCAGACACGGAAAACTATGTCCTTTGCTTCTTCCACTTGGTTGTCCTACCAAGTCTGACTGCAACTCAAGCGACACACCTTTCCTGTACCAGGGCAGTAAGTGTTGTGGCTGATATCTTCCACATCTTGGGCTTTAGATGTATTCATAGCAGATACAGAAACAAGATGCATCAGCTAACAGACACCCCAGCTACCCTTTGGAGGTGGGGGCAGTTCTTGCCCACTGCTTCTAAATGCAGAGCAATGAAATCACTAGTAACCAAAGCAACACTCCCTGCTCCCTGCCGAGAGAGCCTCTTCCTTCACAATATCGTTCATTTGCAAGGCAAACTCATCCAAGCAGTGGTCAGGACCTATGCATACTCAGAGCACAGCACGAGTTTGTGGCAGCGCGTAAGTAACTCCCCCGGTGCCCTGGTCTCTACCCATGGATGAGCATGGCCAGCATGGGCTGATGGAGCAGGCAGGAGCTGCCAGCATGACCCGAGCAGCATGTGGCCTCTGCTCTTGGAAGATGGAGCAGAGGCAGCGGTGTGCCTGCTGCCAGCACAGCGCAGCGTAAACCCTTGCTCTCCAAGGTAACAGAAACATGTGCTCATCCCTTCCCTGTCCAAGTTTCTTCCTGAGATGTGGGTCTGACCTCCCCATGAGGAAGCACACCCTTCCCTTGGCTGTGCCACACACCTCGTGGTGGTGGGTCCTTAATAACAACTAGGAGCTTGCTCTTTCTTTTTTTCTTTTTTTCTTTCTTTCTTTCTCTCTCTCTTTTTCTTTCTCTTCTTTCATTCTCCCTCTCTTTTCTTTCTCTTTTTTCTTTCTCTTTCTTTCTCTTTTTTCTTTCTTTTTCTTTTCTTTCTTTCTTTGTTTTCTTTCTTTTCTTCTAGTTCTCTTTCACCTGGAAGGTTCCTTTTCTGTAGCACTCCTTAGAGCACAAGCTTCAGATGCACAATCTAGTCTTCCTCCTCCTTCCTCATTCCAACTCCTTTCACAATCTCTCTGTCCCCCACTAGCCTCCCTTCCCTATCATTTTTCTTCAGAAAAATTTCAGTCCTGACCTCGACTATTATTTTTGTATATCTCTGACTAACGTGAGCCTCCCAGTGTCATGGACCTTTGGTGGGAATGCCAGAGCTGCCTTCTCACTGCCCAGAGAGGGGAGCAAGAATCTTGCTGCTGCCCAGAGCTGAGGGAGCTACTGGGGAGCGGAGGTGGGGGCAGATGGTCCCACAGCCAGGGCAGAAGTCGGTTGATGTTGTATTATTTGGAGCTGATGTCCCTTGGGGTTTGTCTGTGTCAATAGGCTGCAGCATGAGTATTTACTCTGAACTATTCTCCCTAGGAGGAGTTTAACAATACTTGTCTTTTAATCTTTATATAATACTGTCCAAGTAAAGTTGTAAACAGAATTAATCTATTTAAAATGGCTAAAACCTTTGTGTGCACATTTGGTCTTTGTTATAAATGTGGTGTGTAAATCAGTGGGCAATTGGGCCAGTGTAACTGGAAATGAACTGAATGTCCATAAAGAGTTTAACTGATTTAGCTACTCGGGCTTAATCAGGTCTTTTAAATGAGGCTAGATCAACTAGGACTAGACATGTGTGAAAACTGCTAATGTGCCTCATCTTTAAAAATGCAACGTGATCTTAAAAATATCTGGTAAGACACCTGACCTTGTTCGCTTACAAATAATTTTTTAAGGCCAGACTCACCGGCACAGCTGTTGCTCTTATGGCACTTTAGGGCAGCACAGAATGGCTGAGGGCAGCAATGGGATGCAAAACATCTCTTTGTGCCAAAGAAGTGCCAACTTGCTGGGCACCTCTCTGCTTAGTGCACCTCCCAGCCTTCCCATGCACACAAGGCTCCCTTTCTCGGCAGAAGGCAAGCTCGGACAGTTGTCTCCTGCAAACTGCACTGCCCTGGGCACCAGGCATGGGCATCCCCAAGTGGGGCTCACTCTGCTCCCCTTGGAGCTGTGGCACTGTTCAGTAAAAACACCAAGAATAAGGGGCCGCAGGCAGGGAAGAGCAATGCTTTGTAGGCTAGTGATTGAGGTTGTCCTGTGTATGAGGGTGAAGGTGGGGACGTGAGGTCAGTACTTCACCCAGTAATTACTTGGAGGAAGATGCCACAGGAGTCACTGGTGCATGGGGACGCACTGTTATCTAACCCTAGTTTGGAGTGCTGTGTGGCCAAATTTCAACAAGAAAGTGCCAGCTCTCCTCCCATGAAACCACCTATGAGCTTCTTTGGTCAAAGCTCTCTCCCAGCAGAGAAGAGGTGCTGCTTTTCCTGCAGAAGAGAAGGCGTGTGTGCTCCCCCAGTTCCTGCTGAGCACATTGCCCACTGGCTCCTGGTGTACAAGGGAAAGGCGGGGGGGTGGAGGCAGCAGCAGCAACTCCTTTTGCATGTATCTTAGATGAACCAAATGAGTCTCATCAGGTCCTAAACTTGCTAGAAGAGAGGATTCCAGCTTATGCAAATGGCAGTGGCTGAAGGGGCCTGCTGGCAGACCTGAGACCTCTGGCTAAGCTCTGGAGAGGAGCAGGATTTCCAACATGCTTCCTCTGATACCTTTCGGTCACTTCCTTCTGAGCATTTGGGTTTTTTAAGATCTGTTTCTGGATGATCTAGAAGACCTAGACATGGGCATGTAAAGTGTGAGAGTGAGCAGGTGCCTGAATTCAGCTGCTGTCTTCTGGAGCTGATGCTGTAAAATGGGAAAGTAGATGATGAGAGGCTGGGACAACTGCATTTAAGCTCTGTTTCCGTGAAAATGAAGTCCTCTGTCTCCCTGGTAGATGACCATCAAGGCCTTTGCTCCTTATTCTACACTCCCATTCACTGAAAGAAATACCTTTTGTTTGGAGAAATCCAGGTGCTGAAAAATCATCCATTTCTTACCTGCATGTCACTTGCAGTCAGACTCTGTCAATGCTCCATGCATGGCATGGCTGGTCTGCTCATGCTGCTCCTCACAGCGGTCTGTGCTCCTTGGAGCAGAGGTAGTACTCAAGGCCACTCTGCTGAGGCAGAAAAACCTCTCATTTCAGGCTCCAGAGTCTCAGCTTTCATTTAAAGCCGACAAAACAAGATGCTGGCAAGCATACTGTTGTTACAGTTGTGAAGGAAATCTTTCAAGGAGGAAAGCCATCTTAAGAAAATCAGAGATGTCTGCTGGAGCTAAAGCAACTGTGATGGAAATTGCCTGCACTGCTCAGCTGACTTGTGGTGGCTTCATTCACACCATTGTTGTATACCATGAGACCAAAATCTGTTTTGAAGGAAAGGCAATGCCACATCATGAAAATAAGCACAATGGTTTATTTTTGTGATCACCTTCTCTGTTTTTCCCATGGCACTGAAGTTGGGGGATGGAGGACTGGAGGGCTGGTGGAGCTGAAGGACATGTGAACCCTACTAAAGGCAGCCAGACAAATTGCAGTCTTTGATCAAGCTGTTCTATAGGTTTGTTGTGTAAGATAGCATAAACATCTTAAACCAGAAATGTCTGCAGAGGCCACTAATTTGCAACTCAATTTGCAACTCCTGTGATCTGGATGTCTAGTGGAGTACATGTGGAGCCAGACTTGAAGAGACACGGAACGCTTGCAACTGAAATGAAGGTCAGTAGGGGTCCAGGACTGCAGGCATTTGGAATGAGCAGCATCACAGAGCTGAAATATCTTGTTCTCCAATCCTGTCTCTTGCTCTTGACCCTTTACAGCCATACAATTTTTCTATCTGATTTTTCAAACTATACAATGATATACAATATCCTCCTAGCCCCTTCTGACCTTTCAGATCAGCATGTATTCCAAAACTGAGGCAATGCCTGTACACTTGGATAGTTCTGCATGCCCCTGGCAATAAGGGGAAAGGAAGATTTTGCCGGTCAGGTTTGTGTGAGTATAGTGCCACAGGGATCAGTACCAGAGGGGAACCACTACAGAACCGGGCTTGTGCAGCTTGGGGGCAAATGATAAAGCTGTTCTTCAGCTGAGGTTTCAAGGGCAAGCCACTGCCAGCAGCAGAATACCACAGCTGGGGCAAAGAGCCGGCTTGCAGCGGTGCGGACCCCCTGTCGCAGCCTACTTTGCAACTGGCAGATGCCCTGGTGCCCGCTTCCATGGCATGCTCAGGTGGAGCCATGCTATCAAGAAGCGACCTTCTGCATAAGCTCTGCTTTAAATTGGCCTTAAGGAGGCAGAAAAGAAAAGCTAGCCCTGTTAGCTCACTCTGTTTAGAGCTGAATTTCTCGCAGAGATAACAATGTCTGCGGTGATCTTCCAGAGGCCTTCACATGGAGGCCTTCCTCTCTGTTCCAGTGATAATAAACCTTGCTGGCAGACTGACAGCCCGGCAGATAAGACTGAGGAATAATACCACATTGCACACTTTGATGGACTTCAAGGATGTACAAGAAGAGGCTGAAGACAACTGGGTGTGCTCAGTCCCAAGAAGGCTAAAGGTGGTGGCGGGGGGGGCGGGGATCACATCACTAACATTTACTACTCAGTTGGAGGAAACGGAGAAGATGCAGCCCAACTTCTCGGATGTGTGCAGTAAAAGGGTGAAAGTCAATGGGCACAAGTTGCAATGAGGAAAAATTCTGGTTAGAAAGTAGTTGGAAAAAATTCCCCCTGAGGGTGGTCAGACACCGCAACAAAGGGTTCATGAAATCTCCATCCTTAGAGATGGAGACTGGGCAAGGTCCTAAGCAGCCTCGTCTAATCTGACACTGCTTTGAGAAGAGTTTGGGTCAGAGACCGCCAGAGGCTCCTTTCAATCTAAATTGTTGGGGGGCATCACAGAATCATAAAATAAGAGCTGCACATCAGCTCTGTACCCTGCTGTACCAGTGTGTTGTCATGATCAACTACCATGGAGCTGCAGAGGCAGCACCTACATCTCTGTGAAAGAGGCTGCAGAAAGCATTTTCTGAGGGGAAAAAGAAAGCTATTCCATGAATGAGCTTAAAAGAAGAGCTCACAGGGTTCAGCCAGGCTGCGAGCCTAATAAACAAGGCCATCCTACAACTTTTCCAAGACTTTGGAAGTTTTCTACGACCTCAACTAAGCCTGTGCCAATGCATTCCAAAGTCTTGTGCCCCCTTGTCTACACTCTGTCCTGCTCTCTGTATTTGGTTGTGGTGAATATCTCTGATAGAAATTCAAGTAAGGTCAAATCTTTCAAAAAAAACTGTGCCCAAAGATATTGTAAACATGTGGGTTAAGGACTAATGAAACCCTGTGCCTCCTAACATCCCTCGAGGATGTAGCACGTACAGAGAATCAGTCTATTTAGAAGGGTAGTTTATCTACAAAATGGATCCCAATATAAACATTTTCCTTTGGCATATGGTGCAAATTTCTACAGCCTTTAAATATATAATTCACTCATCAATTTCAGTTGAGGCCCAAGTTCAGTTGAGTTCTACCTAAAACTAAAGGGAAAATGAGACTAAATACTTGTTTCTACTTAATTGCCCAACTCATGTGCTGTCTAATACAGCAAAGCATACTACAAGTAAGTCGTTTTGATCTTGAAGATCATGTAAGAAAAGTTTACAATCACTTTCTCATTTCTACCAGAAGAATTTTGGTATTACTGAAATAGGAGATATTTTCTTTGTCAGGTTTGAAAATACAGAAACATTGAGGCCTTTTAAGGTGGTTGTCTTCATACCTTGATTAAAGTGTCTTAAAACTGTTCCCCACTACGAGAAGTTGTGTTTATTCAGTGTGATTCAGCACAGCTGTCCAAAAGTTAATTATTTAAGTCTTGTTGCCTCTTGTCAATGTGTAACCAGAAGAGAGAGGAAAACATTTCCCAGAGGCAACAGTGCCTCCCACCCTGAAGGGCAGAAGCTCTCCTTGAGTAAATCTACATCTCAAAATACACCCTCTTTCCCAGAGCTGCCAGTAACTAGGCATTTTGAGCTTACAGCCATATGATGGTAAGAAACATATTAATTTTTTGCATGAGAAGCACATGGATGTTTTGTGGGGTTTTTTTGGCCACAATTACTCTATGTTTAGACAGCAAAAGGTCCAGTTAAATAATGTGCATGCCTTTGCTTTTCCCTGATTCAGTTCTCAGCAGCCTGGGCAACAGGGCAGAGTCCAGAAACCCCTTTCCTAAATCAGACTTCTTTTCTGGACAAGAGTCTGTTTTTCTCTTCTTACTCCTGGACAGCTTCTTTTGCCTGATTGCACAATTAAACAGCATCACCCTCTGTAAAAGCATATTTTATCCTACCGAAAACTTCCATGCTTTGCAATGTTACCGCATTTATCCATTCCAGTGCCATGACACAGTTTGTTCTCAATGCTGCTGGGAATTTTCCCTTCACTATTTCTCTCTTACTGTCTTCTCACCTCCACTACATCCCCCCAATACCTTTTTCTCCTTGTGACAAGGCTAAGAAAATGTGTTTTCCTGACACCAGCCATCCATTGCCCCACAGAATCTTTGTCACGGTAAGCACCAACAAAGCCAGAGGATCAACACTGTTCCTGGACCAGCAGATTAGGGACATGGTTGTGATAGGACATAGTGGATTGCACATATACTAAGATATCCACTTAGTCCTTGTAGAGCAATTCTCCAACACAAGCCAAAATTTACAAGCTCTGATTTTCTAAAATGATACTCTTTGGCATGCAGCCCATTCTACAGCAAAATACCAGATTGTGAAGGCCTCGGTTTACGATACAGTCAAGGAGAAGAAGACAACATAGTTAAAAAAATGACTATGCCTTGACACAGAATGCAGAGTTGCTAAACTTTTTAGATAATGCTGAATTATGTTTTAGACTGACCCAGACCTGTGCAATAGCTCTGAATTTCTTCAGGTTGTTCCTGGTGGTCAGGGGACTGGTGGGCTCTGGCCTCATTGCTCATTGACACCATTCTTGGGTGTACAGCCAGTTCCAGCATCTGCCTTCGAGTCCTTCAGGGAGCATCCGAGCCAGTCCTGTTTGCAGCGCAGAGGAGCTGTCGTGCCACCCAGCAACCCCACATGCAGTTTCCAGAAGAAACAGAAGGTGAAAATATCTGTAGGTGAGACTGCCGAAAGCACCGGCGGGTCTGCACTTGAATTGAGCAAACTGCTGCTGGCTGATCGCTGACCTCCGCAAGTGGCAGCTCAAATGAAGCCTGCTATGTAGCGATGTATAAAATTCCCTCAAACTAAGCCAAGCATTTGGCCCAGTAGTACCTAAGGCAAAACACAGCAGCAATAAATCTCCCTACAGTCCCCAATGCAGCACTCATATTCTCATATAAATCGCTACCCCTAAACTTGGTCATTCTGATAGGCAAGCTTGGTGTAGGAGACTGTTTTCTATCCTAAGAGGCTATGTTGTGTTGTCTGTTTTTATAATGCCTCTTTAAGGCATTTTATTTCCTTTCTAACAGTAAAAAGGAAGCACTGTTTCAGAGAACACCAGTTGCAGCAGCAGGCTTGGGTCAGTTATTTTTCCTTGCAAAAGGCATGCACTGCACAAAATTAATTTGCAGCAGCTTCTGATAAGAACAGACAACTTCAAGGTCCTGCCTGAGAGAAGCCAAGGAAAGAAGCACTGACAACAATTTTTTTTAACTCTTTGTTGGGGTAAGGGAAGATTTTCAAGGATGCTGTGATTGAAACAGTTGCTGAAACTTTTTCCCTCCAACAGAAATGGTTTTACTTTCCTCCTGTCACTTGCAGGCCCAGTTTTGCTCTAAAAAAGTAAGAATACGGGGGTGCTGCTTCTATAGCTTGTCTCCAGGGCTCTCTTTAATGAGGGAACAAAATTCATAACAGAATAAAAAAAGGGAGTTTAGGACTTAGCTGCACGAATGCAAATAAAGCATTTTTGAGATCCGTTCCAGCCGTGCCTGAAATCAGTGATCCCCTTTCCAGTGATTGCAGCTTAATTAGTTGTGTTGCTGGGCGTCTTTGTAACTTCCTTCTTGCTTAAGGCAGCTACCTATTTATCATCTTGCTTCAGTAGGGATGTCTGCCTATCGCTGTGAGAGACAGCGAAAGAGAGAAAATACAGCTCCAGCCAGCGTGTCCTGACAGTACACAAAGACCTGGGAAGGCAGGGCAGGTATTAGGAGCATCAGCCTAATTAATGCCTGAGCCCTGCCCTGGTCTCACAATAGAAAAATAATTTTGCTAGAACTGGAGTAAAACCCTAGGGAGAAGCACCTGGGCATTTTCCCTGTATTCTGGAGATGTAAAAAGTAATGACACAGTTCACTTCAAAGGCACAAACAGCCAGCCACAGCCTTATTTTACCTAGGTAGTCTCACACCAGGTATTTTAGAGCTGAATCTTTTTCTCCCGCAGCTTTATTTTAACTTCAGAGGTACAGTAGACCACTTCATCACTTCCAATGCCTCCAGTATACTGAACAAATACAAAATCCCAGAGGTTAGTTTTCGATCTTGCACAGAAAGAGTGAGAAACCCATGCTATAATGGGGGGAGCACAGTATTAAAAAAAGCTACAGCAGTAGAGGCCACTTCTCAAACCATTATAAACAGCTTCTGCTGCTATGTACATTTAATTTTAATGCTCTCTACCTTCATACTAACACTGTACTACACAAGCAAGCGCAGCTACAGAGTTATCAGGATGAGGGTTTAACCTCTGAGGATTTAGGCACGCAGGACCACATCTAGGCTCAGCCCTCGCCACATCCAGAGCCTTCCTCTTGCGGGGGGTGGGGGCGTGGGGGGGTGGAAGCACCACATTCGTTTGCAGCAAAGCAGGCATGTGAGAGGGAGGGGAAGCAAAATGACCAAGGTTGTGCTCTGCAGTATATAAATACAGGCAAATCTCCCCCACAGTCTTTTGAGTGCTAGAGAGGTGGAACCAAGGATTGAGGCAGACTTTTGTGGGGTTTGTTTGGCATTGATTTTGAGCATTTTCAGATTTGTTAATTTCTTAGTTTGTAACAAGTTTTTTTCTTTGCATGGAAAAATGCGTAGGCTACTTCTGAATAGGAATAGCTAGCAAAAGTAAGACATGCTTTAAGAATTATTGTTTAACGTAGGAGTTGTTAGAGTTTGTTTTCCAGTAGTCTCTCCTTCTGGTAACACCCTTTGATTTGTAAAGAACCCAGAGGTTGATGTCCTGTGTTCATTTCCTCAGGCAGGAGGTGAACCGGCCCGTCTAAGCTCAAGAGACAGCCAGTTTGCCACCGAGGAGCAACCCAGAGCAATGTCCCTGGCTGGGGTAAGCTGCCTGGTGACAGGAGCAGGAGGATTTCTTGGTCAGAGGATTGTCCGTTTGCTGTTGGAAGAAGATGAGGTGCTGGCTGAGATCCGACTGCTAGACAAAGCCTTTAGCAGTGAAGCACTTGGGAGATTTGGAAGTAAGTACCATCATCTCATGAAGACTATATATTGCGGTTATATGTGCTGTTGTCTCATATAGATAGCTTGGAAGCCTTTACCTCTCATCCAAACTAGCTTTGCAGATAGAGGTTTTATTTCAAGGAAGTCTTGCTTTATCCTTCCCCCTCCCTCCAGCACAGAAATCAGACATAAAACATAAAAGCAAGAGTTTTCTTTGCCGGACCCCAAGGCTTCTCTAGATTGGAAGAGACCTATATACTGTTCATGCAGTAAACAGGCTGCCTTCAACCTGACTTCTATTACACCAAAACCCACAGAACAAAATTAGTGCAAAAATCTTATGCTTCTGCTTGGGGGGAAGGACAATGCTAGTGTTGCTATACCGGGGGAGGAGCAGGGGACGGACAACGTAACCCAGAGCATACTGTCCTGGGCTCTGATGTGCTAGACTACAAGGCAGTGGCAAAGTTGTGGGTGCAAATACTAATGGTTTTCTTCAACCTGCAATTAGTTTGGTTAATAGTGATCTTCTGGCTGAGAGTTGTGATGAGGTATCTTAAAAA
Source organism: Pandion haliaetus (assembly GCA_013401275.1). Taxonomy (NCBI): domain Eukaryota; kingdom Metazoa; phylum Chordata; class Aves; order Accipitriformes; family Pandionidae; genus Pandion; species Pandion haliaetus. Next base: position 111,373 of record VYZV01001880.1, on the reverse strand, counting down.
TCTGTTGTTAGCATTATCACAGTTGCCTGGAGAGCAGAATCCTTTTGTGCTAAGCACAGAAGAGACAGGGCCCATTTGCAAAGGGCAAGTCAGAACTCTGGCTTCTTGAATGGACTGGAGACAGCACAAATGAGCAATACGCCCAGTGTCAGAGACAGTCTGTGGCAGGGAAAGCAGCTCAGAGTATTATATTTTAAATGTCCCATTTCCTGGGATCCTGAGCACATCTATAAAAAGGCACGTAGGAGCCTAAATTCAATCAACTTCTTAAGTCCCTACATCCCATTTACTTGGCAATGCTTTCCTCCATCATGTCTTAGCCTCAAGACTATTCTTCCTCTATACAGTCAACTATACAGGAACCTTTATGGAATATCCCCATATGATTTACTAAAGAGCCACAATCTTTCTATAAAGCGTCTAAGTGTCATCAAAGTGTAGTAACAGTGCACCATAAACCTGGTGCAAATTGCACAAGCCTTTAGGATGGTTTTATACAACTCGGACTTCCTCCTCATTAAATCTCATTCAGCATTTCACTGAGGATTTGCTAGATGCCCTTGAGCCTTGCAGCAGCCCTTCCTGCTCTGATTGCTAGGCAGTTCCCACAGTGATGAAACCTGCAGCTGCAGCAGAGGCCAAAGCTCTTGCAGCAGCAGGAGCGTGTGTGGTTTAACACTGGTGCAGCAGGGCAGTGACAGAAGCATCTGTGCTGCATCACGCCAGGAGAGCTTTGTGGGGATAATGGAGCTTCCTGGGGTGCGAAAACGACTGTTTGTGTGAGCACAGTCTTGGCTGGGCTGCAGCAAAGGTTTCACTGTTCCTTTTCTGTTAATGGGAATGCTCTAAGACCTCTTTCCTTACCTCCCCGCCCCCCCTTCCCTCTCCTATTCTTGCAGCATTCCTGCTGCCTATCCGACCAGCGCAGGAGGAAGGGAAAGACCAGTTATCATCAGAGCCTTTTTTCCCCCCACAAACAGGTAGTAGGAACAACAGGCTGGCATTTCAGATGTGTCTGAACTGCCTTTGAGGCCCTGCACTTTGACTGGCAGTCCCTCTGCCTGTATCAACCTCTATAGCTACATCTCTTCAAGTGTCCTGCCAGTGCCAGTGCTCGGGACTACCTGAAGTATTTACCTGCCGTTCCCTTTCAAGCCCTTCTCTAGCACAGTGACTCCTATTCCAAATGCAGGGCTGCTGCAAAAACTGTGGGGCTGGAGTCCTCTGACCTGTATTATTTTTACTGTGGGGACTTTTACTTGCTAGCATATATTGTCTGGATTTCTTGAATAGCCAGGAGCAGAGCTGAGTGGTTTTCTTTCTCACTAAGCTCTTGAGCACTTTTTACTTGCAATATCTTTGCAGAGTCAGGGCTGTGGGTAGTAAGACACAGGAGTATGTGCAAGTTACAGCTCTTTGTGCCAGGAGACACTCAAGGACACTCTTTTGTCTGAACAACTTTACTGCTGAGACCTTGACCATTGCACTCCGTCTGCGTAAAACAGTGGCATTTGTGGTCTTCCACAGCCCTGGGGAGTCCGGGATGATCCAATCGATATCAAGTGCTGTGAGCTGGAGTCTACCCAGTTACACTGTGTGGTTGAGAATGAACGTCACGTTGTACGTGGTAGTTTGGTGCCTTAGGTTTCCTACCTCCCATCTCTGCTTCAAATTTTTCTTTCTGCCTTTCCTGTGCTTCCACTTATGCAATTCTTTTTTTTTTTGTTCAGTATTGCACTGGCACTTCTGGAAAAGTTGGAAACTCCTAGGTTGTTCTCAAGAAGATTTCTCACTATGTCAAAGCATTGATTCTCCCTTGTCTCATCTCTCTGTACATCCCTCCATTCTCCCCCCTGAATCCTCATTTAATGTAATTTTTCAGAGACAGACATTTATACATTGTGTGATGCTTGAGCCTTGAGTGTTTTTGCACTGCTAACCCAGTACTGCTCCAAAGTAGAAGGAAAATAGAGGGAGAAGAAATGTTGGGTTTTTTCCCAGGACTTTTGCTGGGGGAAGTTCCTGCTCTGGGAAACTTCCTCCTAGCTTTTTGCTCAACTTTGCAAACATTCATTTGCCTTTATCACTGCATTCAAAACAGAAAGGCAGAGTAGCAACAGAACATCCCAGTAGCTGAAATGGGAACAGACTAAACATTTTAGCTTCCCCGGGCCAAAGAAGCCAATAAATTGCTCTACCCTTTACAAGTGAAAATAAGTTGCAATTTTTAATTTTCTCCTATGAATACACAAAGTAGGCCATTTTAATGAACCATCCAGTTAACCAGGGAAGTGGAGATCTCTCATGAGGAGTGCCTTTCCCCACCATCCACCCCACAAGCTGTTAGGGCCTCTATAAAAGAGCACTAAGAAATTCAAGCTAAAAGTCCCACAGACATTGCTGTGTGCTTGAACTTTAAACAATGCATAGAAAAGAGAAAGATATTTTAGGGCAAATAGTCTGAGTGGATTGCTGAGTCAGACACTGCTCACAACAGGACACTGAATTTTATTGAGTAGTCATTGCATTTCCAAGCAAAAACTACCCCATAGCAGGCAGGTAGCATTGCTTACAGCTCAGAGGAACAGAAACCAGTGATGAAGTAAAGAAGCCTTCCCCATGGGTAGGTACTTCCTCATAATCACTGTATGCAAAAAATGGAGAGCTGAGTTAAATTTACTCTTTTCCTCCCCCTTCCACCCGACACACGTGTGCTTTTTTGATGCCTGAACAATGGTTTGTGCAGATGGAAATCAGGTTTCTCTCTCCTGTCGACCTCAGACTGAAACCACTGTCTATCAGTCATTTCTTCTTGCCTCTCGCTGCTTCCAAGCTCACCTGTAGTTTCCTCTTCCCCCAGAGCAAAACAAGATCAGTCTGCTGATTCCTGACACCTAGCTGATGCTGGTAAAGTCAACAAGGCCATATTGTATTTAGCACAGCAACTTCTGCTGGCTAAAGTGGAATGGAGGAGCAGCTTTCCCGCCTCATATCACGCACACAGATTAAATTGCAAGCCCAAACAAGGCACAAAGCAGCTAGACAGCAGCTTTCTAGTGACTGATACCAACTATCCCTGTGATCAGCTTTCAAATGGACAGGTTTCTTTTGTGTTTTTCCTGAAAGCTTTGATTTGCACGTGTAAAAACTTCAGTTTTTTTCCTAATTCCTGCCCAGGCACCGTCACCACTCTGAAGGGGCCACATGTCAGAATTTACATTGTGAAAAACCACGTATTTCAGTCCTTTGGATTATTGCAACCCCACAAAGCCTTACTCATGGAGAACACCAACCTAAGGGCTGTACAAAGACTAGTGTTTATTAGAGCAAATCTAACTGCTAGGTGCTTAACAAAAAGCCGAGACCTGTAGTCTGACACTTTTGCATCCATACAAGTAGAGGTCAGTGTAAACCTTCTGGAAATGGAGCCCTAGGAAACGAATGCACTCTGTAAAATAAGAGAGCATGTGGCAGTGCTGGGAGGGCAGTAACTCCAGATATAGTAACTGTTTTGTAAATGTTTCGCAAATTTCACATCTCAGACCAGCTGACTGTGATGAAAAAAAGACCCTCCCGCCTGTTGCATCAGAATAAATGTTGAATTAATACAGGATTACATTCTAGCATGCTACAGAGGTAATGAGATAAAACCATTTTAAAAGGTACTCCCACTCAGTTCCAGATCCCAGCAGCTGTCTTTCTTGTTTCCCTGTTAAAGACAAGGGATGAAATACTGCCTGCTTTAGAGCTGGTCACAAAGCACTAGGATACACGAGATTTCAGTCATGGCTGAGCCTAAAAGCTGTATAAATTGATCAGGTTCTTCTCTAAAATGGGCAGTTGCTTATGCTGGAAGAAGACCAGCACTCTGCCTGTGCCGCAGAGTCCCTTCCCAGTAGCTGTGCCTGGGGAGCCCTCTAGTGCAGCCAGAGCAGAGGCTCATGAGAGGACATGCCACCACCTCCTGAAAAACTGTAACTCATGCCGAGAAAGTCCTCTCCTCTCCCATGGCATAGCTGCAGCCAGGCCAGCAGACTTCAAAGGAGAGCAGCATCGCCTCAGACTATAAATTTCTCCAGGCGATCATCCTGTGCTGGCTCAATTATGTTAGTGTGATTCTGGGCTGTATGAAGGATGCTTCTGCCCAGCAAAACAGGGGAAGGATGGCTCCGAGACCTAAGCCTGCACCAGGGTCACACACATTAGCTGCTGGGGAGGGAGAGGGCTTAAAACGCAGGAGTTAAAGCAAGTCAGGGCTGACCTAGCTCAGGAGAGCAGCCTTGAGAGTTCAAATTTGGACCAGAAAGATGTGCGTGCTAAAAATGACCCCACAGCACAGACACTGAAATGGAGCCAGAGCTGGAGTCAGAAGACACACAATAACTCCTGGCTGAGGTACATAAAAAAGATGTGTCAGAACTGTAAGTAATGTATTAGAAGAACTGCAATTTGGGCAAGGTCAAGGGGCAGAAAATAGGTGTGAACACAGCTCTGTGCACACATGCTGTGGGTGGAGAGAGATCATTTATCATCTTGAACACAGGAGCATGCAGTCCCTGGCTGTTTGGTATACTTGGGTTAATACTTTTATAAATAGCCAGTCACCAGAACATGCATAGCTAAAGCTACTCCCCCTGTGAACTTTAAAAGAGTCACACTTGAAGGAAGCTTCAGGCCCTTGCTAGCAGTGGGAAAGTTTTCTCTTTAAAAAAAAAAAAAAGAACAAACCGTGTGGAATATTGGCTCCAAAAATACGCTAGATAGTGCAACATAGACTTCTATAGTACTGTAATTAGCACTTGACAACATAGCCATTGGAAAAATGCCTTCTGTTTTCCCAGCCTTAAAATATCACTCCCCTGCCTGGGCAGTCAGCACCTCCCAGGCACAGCGTCAGCTTCCACACAGCCCTTCGCCACGCCTTTCTGTGCTTTTCTTAGGATGCCTGTAAGGTCTTTTGCTTTGTTTTCTGCTGCCCTTGCAGAGTTCCAGGGTAAGACGGAGGTGAAAATCCTGGAAGGGGACATCCGAGATGTGACATTCCTGCACCGTGCCTGTCAGGGGGTGTCCCTCGTCATCCACACGGCTTCCATCATTGACACCTTGGGCCTCATAGAGAAGCGGCTGCTCTGGGAAGTCAATGTAACAGGTGAGTGGGTGAAGCACCTTTCTCAAACCCGTGTCTGCTATGTCCCGATCATCATCTGCTTAGGAGAGGGAGCACCTGACCTGTATTTTTGAGCCAGATTAACTGGGTTGTTCTGCATCTTGCACAGCCACACCTGTGAGTGTAAAGCGTGCCTATGTGCAGCCCTGGCCCTTTCCGCACCCAGTATGCACTGGTCTTCCACTGCAGGGCACTGCAGGATCATTCACTCTTGTCAGCCCTCACATACGCCCATCCTGAGATCTGCACGGGCTCTGTCTTCACTGGGGATAGCTGTAATCCTATGCTCAGTGGACCTTCCTGGAAGCTTTTGAAATCCCAATGTGCATCTGAGAAACCGGTTATTCTCCCTCCCCATAGAGCATCACTGCCTGTGTAGCATTCAATTTTTACTAACACTGCAGGCTTTGGCTGTAATTACAGCAAACCTGCATTGCTAACATCCCCCACCCTGTGGCTCTCTGCTTCCTATTCTTTTTCTTCCTCCTTTTTAGCTTTTCCTCCCATTTGCCATTATATCTGTGCGTGCATGAATGCAGTTCAGAGGAGCAGCTGCTCTCCCACCTTCAGCTTATCATCAAAAATCCCCCAACAAACTCAAGGCAGTGGGAGGGAGGGGTTTGAGTGACTTCTCACTCAGTGATGGGATCTCCCCTTCTACTAAGGAGCCCCTGCTCTTCATGACAAGATCAGATGAAGGGGGAATTTTTTGGTTTAGGAATGGCCCGTGTGGCATCAGCTGCCAGGAAATTGAAATGTATGTCCTAAAAGAACAAATTTATCCCCCTCTCTCTGATCCTCAAACCCTCTATGCCTTCCAGAGAACTGGTAGTGCCTAAGCTGCATGCAGACTGACCTCCCTGGCTGTGTTGCTTCAGCTCCTTGGCGAAGATTTGGGGAAGATGTTCTTATTTATGTGAATAGTTTTCTTGGTTCCTTGTTCCCCTCTACCACAGATACAGGGCTTCTTCACAGAAAAATAAGGAACATACTTCTACAAGCACCACTTTTACAAATATTGGTTACTCACCAGAGCATTCTTTGTAGTCGAGTTGGCTCTTACATGTACCTTAAAAACAGCAGGATGACATTTTGGCCATTTAGCCTGGCTCATTGCCTGTACATTCAGCTTCCAGACCCTTTCATTTCTGCTCACTCAAAGCCACAAATTGTCAGTGACCACAAATTAGAGCCCAGCGGGAAGCTTCTTAGGTCCGTGCTAGGAAGGAAGAGCAGAAAGGCAAGTTCCTGTAAACCTGTGCATTGGGTAGTATGAAAAATAAGTATGCAGGGATGGTAGTTCAGAAAGAGGATTTGTAAAACTCTCTCTTTATGACCATACTCCTGCTACAATCTGGTTTTCACAGCAGAATGTGTTGCCTAAACCCATGGGGAAAAAAATCCAACCCAACAAAAAACCAAACAAATACTAAAATGTCCCAAAAGCAGAAAGCTCTCTAGGTCTGAGCTGGAGTCAGAGCTAGAGAGTTTATTTAAGTCTCTCCCATCATTCCTTTTGGCAGGTGTAGACTTAAGCACAAAGTATCTAGGCTCTCATAAGTCTTTCAGAACCCCCCAGCAGGGTCTGCCTGTGGGTGAAATAAGCCTACTGGGCCCATGACGGTTAGCTGATAACTTTTGGTAGAATGAAAGCACATGCCAGTCCTGCTCCTAGAGCAAACTGACCCTGAGGTTAGTCAGTAAATACTGAAGTCCTCTTCCTTATTTCCCCCCATTTCCATTCTGATGCTCTTTTGGCTTTCTGACCGGCCAAGACACTGCTATGTACTTCACAGACTTGCAGGATAAAAGTATTTATTTCCCCTTTGAATGTGCTTTCCTAGCTTAACCCTCTTGGCTATTTGAAAGACCTTGAACTTGCCAGCTTACCTCTGCTCCCCTCAATGAAAGCATTATGATAGGATTTTAAAAGTAAGAAATCCTGTATTAGTGCAAGTAAAAGACAGAATATGCAGAAAAAAGGAGGAGGCATACATACACAAATGTCACTTTGCTCACTGCACTTTATGATCTTTAACTAAACAGTATTGTGCATTGTTCTGACATAGATCTTTCTCTTCAAACCCTCCTCTGAAGCCAATTGAATAGTGGATAGACTTCCAATGGGTGAAGCTGATTTTGGAGCAAACCTTCAGGGCCCACATTGATTCTGTCCCTGCTTAGCAAACCATCCAAGAGCATCAAGCCTTGAAAAGAGGGGCTTCAGCACACAGGATGCATGGTACCTAATGAGAGGGGCAGCTTCTGAAGGTTCTCTGCCTTAAGCCAAGTCAATCCAACCAACAGGCACAAGCCCCTGAATCTGTGGTCAGTATCCATGCTAACCTAAGCAAGAGCAAAATTTGACTCTTGGCATAAAAAAACCCCACAACATGCAATTAAGACCAAGTGTTCATCCTAGTTTAACTCCAGCAGGTGCACTGATACTTAAATACAGATTCAGAGCAGGTTCAGTTTCACTGAACCAAGCTCAGGCCAGAGGTTTCTGATCTAAAAAGCCCACTTTTTTCTGCTTGGGGAGCTCTGGACTGACTTGCATGTGTCTCTTTTGAAGGTACTCAGCTACTGCTGGAGGCATGTGTCCGTTGTAACGTCCAGCACTTCATATATACCAGTACCATAGAAGTGACAGGCCCAAACTGCAAAGGTGACCCAATTTTCAATGGTGATGAAGATACAGCTTATGAGAGTATATCAAAATCTCCTTACGCCCAGAGTAAGAGAATGGCAGAGGATTCTGTGCTGAAAGCAGATGGACAGGTGCTAAAGGATGGTGGCACGCTGATGACATGTGCCCTGAGATCCATGTACATTTTTGGAGAAGGATGCCCATTTCTTCAAGGTCATCTGGATAAGTGCCTGTTGAACAAAAATGTCTACCTGCGCTTCTCCAGGAAGGAGGCTTTGGTGAACCCCGTGTATGTGGGGAACATCGCCTGGGCACATGTACAGGCAGCCAAAGCCCTGCAAGTCCCGCAGAAAGCCAAGCACATCAGGGGGCAGTTCTACTACATCTCAGATGACACTCCTCATGTGAGCTATGCAGATCTAAATTACGAGCTGACCAGGGACCTGGGGTTTGGAATTGAGCCCCGGCTCCCCATGCCTCTGACAATGTTGTATTACTTCTCGCTGCTGCTGGAGATCGTGAGCTTCTTGCTCCGGCCCTTTGTCAGATACATCCCTTCCACCAACCGTCACCTGGTCACTCTGTTGAACACCCCATTCACCTTCTGTTATAGAAAAGCACAGAAGGATTTTGGCTATGTACCTCGCTACACGTGGGAAGAGGCCAAGCAGTGCACTGGTCAGTGGATTGCCTCCATGGTCCCACAGAGAAGGGAGTACTTGAAAAGCAAGGCTGCCTAAGTCTTAAGAGGAGCTGAGACCTGGCTAAACAAGTAGGGCCTTGAGCCAGAGGAGAGCTGGGTGAACAGCCGCAGCAGCCAACTACAAAGCATTTAAATGAAGACTTTGTGTAACANCAGAATAAATAGAAGTAAAATGTTAATTTGTTTGTTGAGTACAGGCTTATCAGGGTAACTTTACTGTATAGTCCACATCCACTTCTACATCTTGTGCAGCACAAAGACATTATTTTAGTAAGGCTCCACACAGTCCATAGTGTGAACACATCAGCTCTTCTTTTCACTCCACATCACCTTTAAGGCTTTTGTAAAGCACAATTCATCTTAGAACTATGATTACAATTTATAAATATGTACTACTCAGCTCTTGCCAGCCTTACCAAACATGCAGCAGGCAGAAGCCACCTGATCGCAAAAGGTGTTACAGATCTTGCTCACTTTTTCAGAGCATTGTCCAGTTTCATGTGCCATTCATCTGACAGTCAAACTTGAGAGCAAATTTGGGCATTGTGAGCATTGTGAAGCCAAAAGCACAATGTAAGTGCAACATAGTTTTAGTTAGGATGGTTTGTGGAAGGAGAGAAGGGGGATATTTGCTCAGGTGAAGACCTCCTCATCCATTCTCATTTTCCTAGTTACCAATTTTGCAATAAATCCGATGGTTGCCCAGCAGAACAACAGCTTCAACAAGATGAAAAGGAGAAAAATATTGCAGGACAGCCTTGGTCACTGAAGGGTTTCCATTGCAGAGTCAAGACATTTGTGAACACTGAGGAAAAATAAACAGTGCTGAAAAAAATCACGCTATTTCCAGGTTTCGGCTGGGAAGAAAAGCTAACTTTAGCTGATAGATGCATATGTGCTGTCCCTGGGCTTTTCTGATGGCCACATGAGTGTCTGCAGAATGTGGAACTTGACTTTCGGGCCAAAAATGTAGAACTTGTCTGAACAAATCAATGTGATCCAGTGTTTGCTTCTTAAACATACAGCTCTCTGAAAACAACTCTAAAAGATGGGAATTTCTGTGTTTTGTTCAAGATGGTGTGAACAGAAACATTTTACCTGACTCAGTACTAATGTAAATAAATCACATTTCCAGAGATGCTGGCAGCTTAAAGTCTGTGCTGAGTTTAATTATTCGGTGCCCTGGACATTAGATAGTCCCAGTGCAAGTACTACCATTTTCTTTAGTAACATCTTAGGTTAAGTATGTAAGATCTGAAGTGGTAGAATACCAGCCATCAGAACTTCCAGTCATATTCTGGGGACACAGATATAAGTTTTCCAGGCTCCCACTGAAGGCTTTATAAACACTCAGCAAACTAGTACTGTGGATGTTATTTGAATGCCATCGCTCCACAGATAAGCATGTCAACGTCTCCACCTTTCTCCACTGAGCAAGCAGTACTCTCAACACCTCCATCTGAGTTCCTCCTTTACTAGTGAGCACACAGATCTATCCCATGGTGAAGGAGACCCATGCCCAGCTACACTATATGCTGATAACACATAAGTCTAGAGACTTATGGAGAGAGGAGGTTTGCAGCGACCTTAAGAATAAGGGACTTGAAAATGAAATTTGGAATTGTAAAATTCTGGATAGAATCTGCACCAAGAAAACTGATGTGTGCACTAAAGTTTATAAACAGATAAAAGGCATTATTTAACATGTTTGATTTTGCTCATGGCAGACAAGCAGCACATCAGTGTGAGGACTGCCAACCAGCTGTATCAGCCCTACCAGGAGACTCCTATGCCTCAACATCACATTAAAAAAATAAGATAGTTTTAATAATATGGCCCAGAGAGGCCATGATTTGGTCCAACTGATCTCATGGTAGCTGTTTACAAAGGCCCCGTCCCACCTCTTTGCCCAGGAGCAAAGTCAACAGAACAGCCCCATGTGCTTACACCTCAGCTGCTCTGGCCTGCTGGCTGGTGTTTCAGTGTAAACTGCAGATCCACACAAAAGGGCAGCTTAGGCACATGCTCTGTTTTCCTGTCACACTTCCACCACAGGGGCGAGAAACCTGTGACTGAAGCACCTTTCACTGTCACAGCTGCTCGCTCAAGTGAAAGTAGTAGCCAGTTTCCCATTTTTCTGTTAATTATAGCACATTTTGAAGCAAGCTGCTGACAGCACAGTGAGCAAAGGACCAGCAACATGGTGGCATGGAACCACCTGAGGCACAAATCTTGTGCACATCACAGACAAATGGAGAGTAATCTGGGGAGCCCTCTCTACATGTTTTTAGTAGTTGCTGTGGTCCGGACATAACTTGGCCAACCTCATTTTTAAGCAAAATATTTTATAAGCTGGGTAATTGCCCTATCCAGAAGGGGAGCCAATAAAATATGGTTTAAGATGGTCTCCTCTTTACAGGCATTTGCTGGAAGGATCAACCCCTGCTGCTTAACTTTGCAATTAGCCCAATTGTCTGTTTGATTTTCCAGTTTCATTTGAACCCCTCAGTTCATGCATCTTTCACCACCTCACAAACAGAAAAAGATGGGCTCTGCACCTTGTGGCTATCCCATGTAACCCAATGTCTTGCTGTCCAAAAACCTGCTCAGGGATGGAGGGAAACCCAGGAACATAGAAGAGTGGGTTTTGCTGTAACCCCAAGGCCCAGCTGCCTTCCCTGTGTACCCAGGTGTCCAACCCCGCCATTTTCTCTCTGAGCCCTTTCGGCCCGCCCCCCCGCCAGAACTCAAATCTCCAGGGTCTTGAACCCTGGCTCTAACCCTATACCCTACTGCCCTCCTTGGGCTTCAGGAACGCAGGGGTCCAGGATCTCCCCACTCTTTGAACAGAGGAAAGGAGGGAGGCAGCAGGCAGGGAGAGGGGTGTCTCGGTGTGATCCATCCCCAAAACCTTTGTTACCTCGGTCACCCTGGGCTCTGGGGCCGCAGGCTGGCCAGTGGAGAGAGCAAAAGCTAGATGTCCAGGGGGCATGCAGAGCAGGGGATGGCTGAGACCTCACAAGCTCAGGTTGTGCCATTTGCCTGGCTGTGGAGAACTGAGGGTTTGCAGCTACTGAACGTGCGTGGAAGGTTAGGTATGAGGATCTGCAAAACTGGCCAGGACACTTGAGACCTCTTCTCTTCTGGTTAGAGACATGATGCACAGGAAAGGGAGTGGGCCTGGGTCTGCCTCCAAGGTGGAAGGAGCTACAAAATGAGCCTGAGGAGCAAAACAGCTTGGGGACCAAAAGCCTTTAATCTTGGCCTGCTGAGGGCTTTTGTATGCCTTCAAGACACTGACTCACTGTTCAGGATCAAGCAAAAGAAGGAAGAGAGAGAGCAGCATGGGAAAGGTTAGGGAACCAGACCCTTACAGGATCCCAACTCAGGACTGATCTGAAACCGAGACAAACAACACCACAGGATTGCTTGTGAGGGGCTCTGTGAAGACCAATTCCTGAGACGCTTACACTGTTGCAGGCATTAGAAATTTGCAGGGAGAGAGGAACTGGCTTACTGGCATCTTCACGGTTTGTGAACTTTTTTGGATTTGCAGGAAGGTGGGCCCAGCTCTTTGGGGAAGAGGGAACTTTACGAAAGAAGAGGCTCTAAGACAAGCTTTGTGCTCTTGAGGGAGCTGAAGTTCTTCTGCAACTCCTTTCCAGCCTGCAATGCCATTTGCCATTGCTGCCAAGCCATAGCCTGATGCGGTACTACCACAAGACCTGGGGTATGGGCTTGATTTCCCATCTGCTTGTGAGGATACTCCTTGATCCCCCCTCAGCCTTATTCAGCTGCGTGATGATTCACCTTTTCTGCCTTGGTGACATTACCAGACATCCTGAAGGAACTCTGCCTCTCTCTCTCTCAGCCAGGGTGCCTTTCAGGAGAGGCTTTGGGAGAGAGGGAAGGGGGACAATGACTCTGGGTGCTGCTGCTTTAGCCCCTAGCAGAGTCAACTGGTCCTTTCAGGCATCACCTCTCCCTGCAGCTGGGACTTCATTTTCTCTGTGCTTTCTTCCCCTCCATTCCCTTCTATGGACACTGTTCTTCCCTCCCTTGCATGCACACTCTTATTTCCATTTACTCCCCTCTAAGCACACCCTGTTCCTCTCCACTCCTCTCATGCCGTTTCCCCCTCCAATCTCTTCTGTGCTCACTCTGTTCCTAGGCAGAAGGCTTGGAGCTGGCCATAAGCCTCCAAAAGTCTCCCAAGTACATAAAATTCACATCCCTCTGAGTGCTGTTAGTAAAGCTACAGATCAGCTCCATACATTTACATATACACGGTTATCTCAATTTCCTCCAGGGTTGAATAAGGCTCTCAGGATGCGTAAGACAAAATACGGCTGAAGGCAGTTAACAAATCCAGCTTAGAAAAGCAAAAAGAAGGTTTTTAACACCGTAACACCCATTATTTTTCCAGGCTAGTGATAGGTCCTGGTGTCCAGTGAGACCAAAATGATGGGCGTAGCCATGGCTGCTCTGACACTGAAGTAGGAGTAGGAAGGACAATCCAGGCACATGGAAATAGAGCAGGAAAGGGAGAACAACAGAAGCAGAGCTGCTATTTAATAGGGGAAGGCACTTAACACATCAGAGAGCTAGAATATTACATGTACCAGAAAACTGGGATATCTTTGCCCAGGTTTAACAGAGCTCCTAAAATATCTACAGATGCTGCCAGAGAGAATAAAGGACAACTTTTCTTCTGCAGTTCATTAAGTGACTCTTTTCTCGAATGTGGGCTCCTATTGCCACAGCCTACTTTGTCGTTTTTGCCTTCTCAGTAAGACAGTGGGATCTTTCCATCTCTCCAAGGGCCATGCTCCCAACAATCAGATGTCCAAGCACCAAATTCGTTCTTTGCTGAACTTCCGATTTCTTGCTACCACATCCCTTCCTTCAATCCCCATGACAAGCCATTCCTGCTGATGGGAAGCTTATTCCCACTTCTGTCCCTACCCTGCCACCCCCCTCCTACCTTAACAGTAACCTACTTACACTGTGACAGAGTCCCTCTCCTCCCCTTGGTGGTTGCTTCCTTCCTTCAGTCACACCATAGAATTTATAGTTGGATATATTTTTTTAAAGGCAAGGCAGCAATGCTCATATAGACCCACGGGAAACCCTGTCTTGCTGTCTATTTCAGGTGAAGTGTACAGTGCTGCTTGAGGCATGTCTTGTTTTGGAAGCACTTCCCACACTCAGCACACATAAAGGGTTTTTCTCTGGTGTGGACTTGCTGGTGTCTGTTGGTGTAAGCACTTCCCACATTGGGAACACACACAGGGCTTCCCACCTGTGTGGGTTTGCTGGTGCTGGGCAAGCATTGAGAAATCACTGAAGCCTTTTCCACATGGCATGCATTTGAAGGGTCTCTCGCCAGAGTGGGCTCTCTGCTGATCTCTAAGGCGACAGTTTTGGCTGAAGCTTTTCCTATATCCAAGACAAGGGTAGGGCCTTTCTCCTGCGTGCATTCTTCTGTGGGAGATAAGGTGGCAGCTCACCCTGAAGTTTTCCTTGCACTCACTGCATATGAAGGGCTTCTAACCTGTGTGGGTTCTCTGGTGTTTAATTAAATCAGAGAACCACCTGAAGCCCTTGTTACATTTGAGACATTTGTGGGGTTTCTCTGTCTGGGATGCCTTACGCTGCTGAAGATTTGATGTCTGACTGATGATTTCCTCACCATCACTGTATCCAGAGTGATTGTCTCCTATAGCATCTTCTGGGTGGAGAAGGACGCCGTGGAGGCCCTCAAGGGCCTTTTCTAGATGAATGCAATCATCCTGTCTCTCCCCAGGGTGGTCCCTCTGGTGCATTTCGGACATGTGCTGGCCCTCACAGGCCTCTGCCTTGCTACATCTCTGGAAAACATTATCTCCAAATGCCTCCAGTAGTGTGTCATATTGTTTCACATTCTTGGGATCATCTGCCAGGGGACCGTCATCTTCATTCCCACTACTGGCTTCATCATCTTTATGAAAGAGAAGCCCACATGAATGCTCAGCAAGAAAGCAAGTTAAGGAAAAGGACTTAGAGACTGTGAGCCTCTACTAAACCCTAGTTCATGGTTGGACTTGGAAGGCAACACCCCTTCTTCACCTAGGGATTCAAGATTGTTCCTGTCCTTAATCCCTGATGACTAATGATGACTTGGACTTGGCTGTAAACTCAGCAAAGAAGTGACTTTATTGGCTTTGCATTACAGAGGTACTGAATTTGGTGTATTCCTCACCTTTGCAGATGTCATTGGGGAGAGCCCTTCCTGCGATCTCCTTGAAAACAGCCATGCACAGCTCCTGCTCTCCTTCCATTTGGAGACCACCCATGAATGGACCCTGAACGAAACTGCAGAGCATCAGTAATTACCACCCGGACCATCACTCGTTGGGCATATACTCTTCACCCTACAAGCTATCCCAGGTAATCAATCGCCTTTTAGCATGACCACTACCCCGTCCCTCACCCCACCGCCTGGTAAATTTGAGCTGAGCGTTCCCTCCATGGCAGATGACATCCCCGCAGCATGCAGGTCAGTGCCTCTCTGTCCCTTGTGAATAAAAACCTCGGGGTGAGGCGGAAGCCCAAAACATGGCTGTTATGGGTTTGTGTGGTGCGGGTGTTTTTTTGGTAGTGGGGGAGGGGGGCGCAGGGGTGGCTCCTGTGAGAAACTGCTGGAAGTTCCCCCGGCTCCAAGTCGGACCCACCTCTGGCCCAGGCCGAGACCATCAGTGATGGTGGTAGCGCCTCTGGGAGAACAGATTGAAGAAGGGGAACTGGCAGGGATCAGGGGGATTGGAACATGAGAGGAACCCCTCTGCAGATCCTGAGGTCAGTGAAGAAGGAGGGGGAGGAGGGGCGCCTGAGGAGGCCGATGGCCCTGCAGCCCGTGGTGAGAAGGCAGGCTGTCCCCCTGCAGCCCAGGGAGGGGAGCAGGGGAGCGGAGGCTCCCGAAGATGGCTGTAACTCCATGGGAAAACCCGCGCTGGAGCAGTGTGTGACTGG
>VYZV01001880.1:80022-95532 GCA_013401275.1 Pandion haliaetus | reverse complement strand
GGGAGGGGTGGGAGGGAGGTGTTCTGAGGTTGGGTTTTCCTTCCTAATATTCTTGATTTTGATTTGATTGGTAATAAATGAAATGGATTTTGTTTCTTCCCCAAGTTGAGCCTGTCTTTTGCCCGTGACCATAAGTGGGGAGTGATTCCTCCCAGTCCTTGTCTCGACCCACGAGCCTGCCTTTGGATTTGCTCCTCATACCACCGTGGCCGGGGGAGGGGGTGGGGGGTGAGCGAGCAGCTGCATGGTGCTTTGTTACTGGCTGAGCTGAAACTGAAACCATGACAATGGCAAAAATCCTTAAATTTGCAGAAGGACCCCCCCTGTGCCAAGCTTCTAGCAGCCTCTGCCCTGTGGAGCTGTACCCTGCTCCCCGGAGCGTCTGCTGGTGTGAAACCTGCCTGACAGCAGAAAAGGAGGGAAAAAATAAGGCCTAGGTTATTTATTTTTAGTCATATTTTTGCAGAGTGGTGGGGATTTTTACGCCTCTCATTCTTTCTTTGGGTTTCTTGGTGCCAGGGCACAGGGAGGGCCGGCAGAAGGCGAGGAGGAGAGATGGACGCAGGCAACCGTCCTCCCCGAGCACCCTCAGGCTTGCATCTGCTTCAGATATCTGCCCAAAATAGCGGAGTGTCTACAATAAAGGTCCTGAAAGCCCAAGGGGATGGATACCGGAGTGTGTTACCCTCCTGCTCAGCAGTCACTGAGCGAGCCTGTGCGTATTGTTACCTGCTAACAAACACAAGCCAATTAAGATATTTCAAGGGATACCAAGGAGAACAGGCACGTTTACTGAAAAGCAGTTGATTTGCCGCAAATTTACACTTTAGTCTAGTTCGAAGTAACTTGTTTATATACTCTTAGGTTTGGCAGATTAGCAAAGTGGCTACAAAATGTACTCAATCAGTAAGAGCCTTGTTATTTTTTAAGTTAGCTGACCACCACCATTCATCTAATTTAATTAGCTTGTTGGCAATCAGTAAAACAAACTATTGGTTATCAATGAAACTCCACTGTCAACAGGATCACAGTCAGTAAGAAGAATTTTACTTATGTATACACACCGGAAAAGAAAAAAAATGTTCAGGCTGCTTTGCTGTTTATTTACCCTTCAGGCATGCAGAAAAGGGGGAAGTAGCAAAGATATGTCAGCGATACTTACACACTACAGACAAATGAATTACTTCTTGTTCCAGCAGGTATAAAAGCTAAATTTAAAGACCACCTTTTGCTGCTAAATATTTTGTTGCTAGAGAGGAACAGATTTTTGCTTGCTAAAATGGAGCTGGAACTCTAAGCTATTATTGTGCATTTTTAATAAATTTAGGAATACTGAAGAAGCTCCAGAGGAACAGAAGCAGAAGTGGCTATCATGTCAATACTGGCACTGGTATCGTTAATATAGAAAACACTTAATGGATTTGAATAGTATGTGCCAATGAGCACGTTTTTATGAAGAATCCGTATTGTCACACAAGCACGACATGGGTATTTTGAGTGCATTGCAGATTTCAAATAACGATGAAGGTTTTGATTTATTATTGAATGAAGTTTGATTTACAAGTTGTCATTTTACACTATGACATTAAATGAATTATAACAGACTAAATGATAAAAATCACAAGATAAATGTAAACTTTCTCAATTACAGTCTTTAAGTCAAAACTGCATTTTTTTTTAAAGGAAAAAGCTTTGGCTCAATTCATAGGCTTGGTGCAGAATCACAATATGAAACATTATGTATAGCCTCTGCTATGTAGGAAACCAGAAAAATAGTGGTGTCTCAACCTGAAAAATCTGTGACTTATACGTCTAGATATAATACATTACAGCTGTTGTAAAGCTAATTTGGAAAGTGGGAGTACAGTAGGATGCATTTCAAAAGACATCCTCATTTCACCAGTTTCTTGTCATGATCCCTGTAGTCCCATGTAATGCTCTTCTCCCTCTTTAAATCTCTCCATCTGCATCTCCGTCTAAGTTCAAAACCCACTGGATAACTGGAATTCATGTATGGCTGTGCCATGGATTTCTTTCTCATACCAATGTTTGTCATTTCTGGAAGTTCCCCATTCACGTAACTAAAATTCTCACACTTCTTAAATAAAATGTGCCTCTCCAGTGCTAGAACAAGCATTGAATATTAAGTAGCTGAGGACAAATCTAAGAAAGGGAAAAGACTGGTAACCAAAAATAAAGAAGATATATTAAATCTCCAGCTTGGTCCTATAACAGGTGCCACTCATTTTTGTGATTGTTGATTAGGCAGGTAGGAGTTTTATTGTCAAATAGCTAGAAGTTCCTGACAATGAGGTGCTCAGCTAACAGACTGGTTTGAACTGGGGAGCTTGTGGGGGTAGGCTTGTCTTCTTGTCAGGTTCATCTCCCATATAAAAAAATGCAGAGAGCTCTTTTGGCACAAAAAGTATGTCTACAAACCTTGGTTTCTCCAAGTACACCTGGCATCAGTGACTGCATCTCTCCTCTCACAACTGCAGAGTCACAGGAACGGGTGGGAAAGAGGTCTGTAGAGAATGAGGGCTGAAAGTTAAGCACTGCCCTGCAAAAGCACTTACACTATGTAGTATCTTCCATCAAACTGCTTAACATGCATTGTAGAAGACCACTGAGGCAAAGAAAGACTGCTTTTGTTGCTGCCTTAAGATGTGGAAAGCCAGCCTAGAAAGTGAAAGGAAAACAAAATGCGTAAGGGCACAGCAATTTTTGCTTTTGACATTAATAATATAATATTATTCTGGAAGATCTTGCAGATATTACAAACATTTCAGATCATTTTATTCTGCATTTTGAGGGATTTGTTTGGTCTTGTTTTTACTGCCAAAGCCTTTTTAGCACTTCTCCTTGAAGAACCCCAGGACAGTCCAATGGTGCACAGGCCAGCAAAGCTTCCACAAAATTTGTTCAGCAGTCCATTTAGTCATTAATGTGTACATCTGCTGGTGCTAACTAGAAGAGCTGACCTCTTTTCCAGGTGGACCATTATGTTCCCATTGCTTCCTGTTGCGCAGCTTGGTGTAAACTCGTAGTTGTTGCTAGTGGTATCTGAAGGCTGGTAAGAAAGCTGTATCCATGGAGCTGTGCAAGCACTGCTTGAGGCCTTAGAGGTCCAGAGTATCTGTGCACAGTCTCACTGCATCAGCTTCAAGCACATCATGATGCAGCTTCACACAGAGCTTCCAAAAGAGGTGTAGAGAGGCATTTCTTCATGAAGTTCTTTCAGTTCAAAAGAGTCTTTACCATCTAATACAGAACAGCTGCAAGACATCTGCCTTTGTGAGTCTTCATAGGTATTTCTCAGTTTTTGTAAATGACAACATGATTAAAGAGTTTTAAGGTGTCAGTACACAGGAGAGTTTGCCTAGCTTGTTAACCAGCTATTACACTCCAAACCCAGTGTCTCACCCATATCCCTTCTCAAGGACTTTCTGCTTCACTAAGGCTCAGAATGGTTGGAAGATCTTTCTTCTGAAGTGATGCTGTAGCACTTTCTCCTCAGATTAATTACCAAGTGATACTCTTCAGAAAGTCAGAAACTCATCCAAGTATTTTAAAAATTATTGCAATAGTTCTCAAGACTAAAAGGGACAATTGCATGATGTATTCTTACTGCCTGCATAACGTAGTCCATAGACTTTCACGCCCTTATGTCCAGTGAGCCTAATAACATGGGCTTGACTGAAACATGTAAGAGAGAAAAGCATCCAGACCTCATCCATAGGCGTGAAGGGAAGAAGAATGTATCACTTTGCTTGGTGATTAAGCCTTTCCACTGTTAAAAATTTATACCTTATTTTTCAGTCTGGATTTGTTAAGATTCAGTTTCTGGCTTTTGATTCTTGTTATGCTTTCTCTACTAGAATAAAAAGCTTTTGAGAACTCTGAAGTTCCTCCCAGTGAAGGTACTTACATACTCTGTAATCACCTCATCCATTCATATTTTTTTGTAAAAAATTACATGAATGGAGCATCTCCAGTTTCTCATTACAGGCTATTTTCTTTTTCAGATATTCCTGCATCTGAAATTTTTCAACCGGTGACTTCATCAGGAGCTAGATACACATTTTTCTGATAATCCCACAAGCAGCTGTAGGTATGTAAGCTTTTTAATTAATCTAGACCAAAAGCACCCTGGATTTTCACATGTACTTGGGCTTTCTACACACTTTACTTGTAAATGCTGATGATGTAAGGAACAACGCATACCATCACTATGTTCAAGACAGTCACTCTCACGGCAGGCTTCTTTCGGTCCATCTTGCAATTGATGTCTTTTGTCTATGAGGCTCTTGGAATGAACTCTGGCACACAGGTATTGCTAGAGCAATGTGGTCTTCCTGGCCAGCCACAAGGGATAATCGAGACATGAAAACTGTTTGACGCTGAGAATTGCATGGTAGGTTTTGCCTGTAGGAAGTGGTTGAGGCAGCCATTTTGCAGTGTTCAAGTTTTCTTGCTTCTAGGGACTTTTCCTCAGCCCTTTTAAATTTACTAGTTATGTAATTACAGAGAGAAAGTCGTTACTTTTATGGGGATCTCATTTACTTTGAACTCTCTGTTCATGGCGTTGCTATCAATGAGGGAAGGGAAGTAAGGAAATTTCACAGCAGGAGCTTGATCACCCCTTGTAACAAGCACTGTAATAGACTGCAAATTGATGAGGTCCCACTGCAGGACACAGACCCCAGCTAGGATCTCCTCCACCCGGCTGTACTGTCAGTGTCCCTGTGCTTGGACTTAGGCTGTGGGAACAGCCGGGAGCGAGCAGATGTGCTTGCGCTCTGAAAGCCGTGCCGGGCATCAGCGCCCGGCCTGCTGGTGGCAGAGGCACTGAGGGCAAAGCTTCCCGCTGTAGCAGAAAGCCAGGTGGAAAGTGGGCACCGGGCAGATCTGGGTGTAAGGACCAGGTCTGCATTCTGATCTCACCACCGTTTCACAGGGGGAAGGTGTTTTGGACAAGGAGCGTCACAGACTGACCGGGGGTGGGGTGAGCGCAGGATAAACCTGTGATTTTTCCTGTGTGTCCCCACCCTGCAGCTCCTGGGCTACGACACACCGGGCAGAGTGAGAGCTGAGCCTAGTACTTACTCCTCGGTGGCATCCTTTGCTTGGAAAGGAAGGAGTTTATGGTCAGCTATTTGATAGGATTGATGCTTGCTTCACACTTTTTAAATCTGCTGGCTCCGTTTGTCTGTGCCTTTTACTGCCACAAGATGGGATCTTTAGCAATAGTTTCCGCTCACTTGCACTGTGAAGCCCAATTTAATATTCTGACTGCTGAGTTTCTGTATTTACAAAGCCTGCACTTTTATCACAAACAACATAGTGCAAGCTTGCTGGTGGAGGCTGCCTGCTACTGGGTGTGGTCCATTCAGACAAAGACAGCCAAAGGATTAACTCTTGATATATCATGTCCAGCATTCATGCGAGTATTCATCTCACATCCTCTCCTGCTAACATTCTTGTATGCTTTGCAACCCCTCTTACAAGTCAAAATTTCACAGTGTAGCTGCAGGGGAATGGCTTGATGCATCTATTTCAAGAAAAGGTCTCTGGTTCATCCTCTAAAGATTGCTCAAGTGGGAGTGATGCCATGTTTAGCTGTGAGAACAGAACAACCACAGCACTGTCCAGATACCGTCTGGAAGAATCTCCCAAACCCAGAGTGCCGCTGTCTAGCTTTCTGTTCCTGTCTAAGGACAAACTGGTTAATAGACTGGGAGTCTGCATGGGCCTCTTTGTACAACCAGATATGTAGCACAGGATTAAAAAATGCCCAAGTTTCTCCTTTCCCTCCTCCCTCCAGCACTCCTGTGGCGAGTGGTGGCAGAACTACAGGTGATAAAGGCTGAGTGTGTGAATCCCGTTTGTTATTCACTTTCGAGTGGAAAAATAAGCCTGCCTGTATAAAGATCAGTGCAAGAACCTGAAAGTAATTGTGGGGCTCACATTTATATCACAGAACATTTTACTTGGACGTCACGTTATTCAGTGGTGTGTTTGGTACTTGGTTACTGTGAGCCATCTCACTAAAAACAGGATGTTGCCAATTGTGTTTGAACCAAAAGAGTGAACAGGAGAAATCGCTTGGTATGTCTGGGGAATGAAGATCCTTGTCTGTATCAGATTTAAGTTTAAAAAAATTGGCTTTCCAAAAAGCAAGTTGCCCTTACTTTAGCATTTGTAGCTCAGGGTGAGCTTAATGCAGCAGTGCCCACTCTTGATCATTTCATGATGCTGGAACCTCTGCCGGATAGGGAGATATGCCAAGTTTTCTTTTTCTTTTATTTTAAGGGTGTTTCTCATCATTCTGAAAGAAAAGGGAAGGGAAGGGCTTGGAAATATTAAACTATGAGTGACCCAAATGCTCAAGATAAAAAACGCAAACAGTTGAAGACCTGGAAAAATATCTTCAAACTTATTATTTAGAAGCAATCTCATAATTCTTGCAGCCTGACTCAGAGGTTCTAAGAAATTGGGATTGTCAAGCAGCTGAAAACTAAACTACAGTCTTTTTCTCTACAGCAGCCAGTTGAAATGCCACGGTGTCCGCAGAGGTTACCAGACCCTCCCCGTCGGGCGTGTTTGCTCCCCTCCAGGAAGAATTCCCCTCATGGTCACAATTCATGTCCCACATCACAAACTCACCACCATCCTTTGTGTTGATTTCCTGATCTGTTCAGGGCAGACTGCTGTGTCCCCAGCGCTTGGCTGGGTCTGCTGAGCCTTGCTGGCTCCTGAGGCAGGGGACTTTGCACATCCTGGTAAGTCAGCTGCATCAGGTGTTACACATGCAGGTGGGAGAAGGATGCTCAGCATTTGGGAGACAGGCTGTGAGTGTCTGACATTTGAACATTAGGTTCAAATGTCACCATTTTGGAAGTTAGTCTCATACTGTTACTGAAACCAAATCATGACTTTCAAGTGTTGGGCTGACTAGCCTGGATATGCCTTGAATACAGAATACAGCAGCCAGCAGAGAGGTGACCAAGGTGGTACCAGTACCAGAGTACAGCCAGTCACATCAGTGCCCCTTCCTGACAGCTCAAGCTGGCAGAGAAATTTCTACTGCAGGGGCAAAACGTGGATGTGGGCAGAGCATCTTTCTAACACAGCTAACAAGCATCTGGCGCTGAACATAACCTGTTCAGAGGGAACATCTCCAGGGCTACACACTCTGCTCTGTGAAGGGGTTGATGTTTTCCCCATACACTTCTGCTCTATTAAGAAATAGCATAAGCAGGAACTGGAGGAAATCAGAGGCAGTATATGGAAAGTTTTACTTAGACTACACACCTGGAAAAGCTGCATTTGTGTATTTTTTAAGCTAATAAAAATCACTGTAATGATGTCTCCTGGATGCGGCAGTGAATTTTCCCCTGTTGTCACTGAACTCATCAAAGTCTGCTTCACAGGAAAGCAATTAATCCCACAAGCTGATGACTGGTGGGTGTTCAAAAATTTTGGGGTTCTCTTCCTGGGGGCAATTTCCACATCAGTTGAAAAATATCTAATGAGAACCTGAAAACCTAAGCATGCTGTGATACCAGCAGGAATACAGTGTCTGAGTTTACAGGAGCTTGGCATAAGGTTTTAGCAGACTATAGTATTAGTTTATATAAATGGTTGCCCAAGTAACACTGGTTCTAAGATCTGAACGTACTAACAGCAGTAATGTATGGATTCTTCGAAATTACTTGCCTGGCTAAAGTGTACAAACTGCATTAACTGTGTATCAGTGCAGATCTAAGAGTACACTTGCAAAAATGCCAGAGAACTGTCAGGGAAATCCCCTTAAGTAAATATTAATTAGTATAGAAATAACCCACAGACATAAAGCACATCAAGTAATAATGGGATATGTACCCAAGTAAAGGACAAGATGAGCTATATACAAGTATGGGCAAAAGAGAATATAAGTGCATGCAACAGACTGTATCTTCAGAGATTCTTTCTCTGAGGGTACTGATGATTATTACTTATTTTGCACAAAGGACTTTATTTGTGGACTGTACCACTTTTCTATTTTAGTATCATATTCCTTGTTCCTCGTTTCTTGTTCAGTAACAAATCTTTAGATAAAAGAGATTGGTGTCCTACCTTGATAGCACCATGTTTCAACATATTCCAATCTGTTTCTGATTCAGCCACAGCAAATCCAGTGGTGAAAGCTAATCGGATAACCATGTTAGAAAACTTAACATCAAGTATTTTGGTGATTTTCTATTCATCATTACTCAACCAGCATAACAAACGTGAACCAATTACTCCCACCCATGTAGAAAAGAAAGGCTTTTTTTCTGACCCAATGGCATTTCACACTTGCTCTGCACTAGAAACAGATGACAGCATAAAGGAAAGGGCTTTTGTAAATTCAGCCCTAGATACAGAGCTCCCATAGGAGCTCTGGAATGTAGGACAGGAAGGGATCTGCTATATTCTTGATTCACGTACCAGAAATTGCAGGCAAGCACACAACATCACCCTTTTCTTCAGCAGATCAACATGTTTTCTACTTCTAGGACCTCATTGTCAGAAATTATTCAGATATTGCAGGTATCAATTTGTGTGGGGATTTTTTCCCAGGTTTGTCCTCCAGGAAAACAGGCTTTTTTCTCTCCCAGGATGACCAACCACTTGATGTCTTGTGGATGGCAGTCATCCCCTCTGTCAGTCTTCTATTTTGCCAGGCTAAACTCTCTTGACACCAACTCTCCATTCCCTGTTAAACCTAAATACTCCTGTCTTACACCTGTTCCACTGAGACAAGCCCTTCTAAATATGGGTGATAGAACCATACCCCATATCTCATATATGCTCATCCTGCTTTGTACAACACTGAGACTTTTTTCCTTTCATCAGAAATACCCTTTCAGTGCATGTATGCTTTGCCAACACCATAAGGCTCTTGGGCAGAGCTTGTTTTGCACGCTAACAGTTTCTACTAAGTAAGTGACCAGACTAATTCCTAGGAACAGCCCCTCCTCCATTTCAAGGGCTATTAAATACAAAGACACCACCGATGGCTCAGGAAGCTGCAGGTCATTTCAGAGTACATTTGTGAAGTATACATACTTATTTTTCTACTCTTCTGTGGGAACCTGCTCCTGGTCAGTGTTCAGCCAAGATGCTAGGTTAGACAGACCTTAGTTTTGACCCAGAACAGCCATTCTTTTATTTTCACTTTCTTCTTTTCACCTTGCATTGGTGATCTGTGTCACCATGGCTGACGATATGTTCAGGTCTTTCTCAGTGTTAATGATTTCACACTGATGACATCCCAGATTATAGTGAAAGGTTTTGCTTCTAGGCCCTGGAGGAACAAGTTTGCCTTTGACTTTTTAAATTTCTTTTGTCTTCTGCTGTTCCAGGCCTCAAGATTATCTGATCCTTCATTCTCTTTATTGACAATTCTTCCTAGCTTTCTGCTGCTGCAAACAAACTCTTGCTATTACAGAAGATTTGTCCTAGTACCAGGATTTAGTGACATTCACTAGAACACCTAGAAGTTTCCTTCTCCATTTTATACTTCACTGTTTCTCCTTTACCCAGTTCCTTATCCACTGTACAGCTCTCGTGTTCAACTTCACATTTTTAAGACAAATTAATCAAGATGCAATATTGCATACATTACTGAAGTTCAGTTACATGAGATGTACCATACATCCTTCACCTGCAGAATGATTTATCTCATAAAAAATAGTGCCTGGTTACCCTGAAAACTTTCGTCTTCGGTATCCCAAGTAATTCTGCATCTTCAGTGACTCTTTTCTTCAAAATACATTCTGTGGCCTCACAGATGGTTCAAGTTAAGCCAGAAGCTCTGCAGAGGGATACACAGGAATGCTGGGCACAATCCACACATCAGACATGGATGGGTCTATCTGAGAGATGAGAAATCTTCCTGCACCTCACCTCCTGGAACGTGTGCAGGCCTGTCGCAGGTGACGTAGCAGACTGCTGGCATCCACTCATATTCTTTGGGGCTTCCTCCACTGATTTCCTTGCTGAAGCTTCAGCATGGATTGGTGAAGAGATGGGTGTGCAGACATAAGCAGTGCTAGTGTGTGGAAGAAAGGACTTAGGGACATTCTTCCTTTTTGTAGCTGTATGAGTAACGCAGTTCACATGGGACTTCTGTGTGATCCGATACCAACACATGATGATATTCTCTCAGTCATGCAGCAGCTCATCCCTTCTGGTTTACATGGTAACAGACAGCCATCATACCTGTTGCCTATAGCTACTTGTACAATGGAAACCATGTAAGAAAGAAAACAGTGAAACTGTTGGTACACCTGGACACACAGTACTTTTTTCTTCCTCCCCAAATCCTTCCCTGAATTTTTACCTGCACGTAGTTTGGTTATATGAGTGACTGCTCTTCTCAAACCTTTTCAAATGGGAGTGTGTTCAGACTAAAATATTGTTGTCAAAAAGACACTTGCTCTTCACATTAAAAGAAAAGCATACCACTACCAACCCTCACACATCCCACATGTCAACCGGCACAAATAGAGTAATGTTTCCTTTCCAAAGCCCACAGAATGCCTATGGCTTTGCACTGAGAGAAGGCAACTCCCAGAGCTACAAGATGAAGACTAAAAATAACCCATTAAGGATTAATTTCAGGATTTTTAAATACAGCTAATTAATATGCATAGGAAAGGCACACGGTCTCCAGGAGGGAGCACACACAATCACAGAGTCTACAAGGGAAGGGATGGGGGAGGGTGACACGCAGGCAATGTGCCAAAGGAGAAATAAAAAAGGATATTTTTTCTGAGGGTGGAGGTGCAAAGAAAGTGTATTTCAGAAGCGGTAGAGGCAGAGGGGTGAAACGCTTCACTGTTGAAGAGGCAGAGGCAATGCAGTGCAACCACAAAGGACAGGATCCTGTTTGAAGAGCAGTGAGGACAGCAATGAAGCCTTCAGTATTAGCCAGTCACACACAAGAATAGAAAGCTTGATAGTACTGGGAGCAGGAGGCAACATTTTGTGCGTTAGGGCTCAGTGGCTGAGACAATGTGACACGGATAGACAGAGCAAACACACTTTGATGCAAGAAGTGAATTTCAATCAGGTGGATTAAGGGCTGAGCACACCACAGGAAGATCAATGGATGCAAAAGATGCTGCTTTAGTAGTGGCACTGCAGGCGCACCATGAACGTGCGGTGCTTGTGTGGAAAGCTGGGAAAGCGTAACTGGATCTCGAGATGGATGGCATAGCAGGACAGCAGGTGTGTACCTGGTGTCATGTGTTGCACTGAATTATGGCACTTTGGAAGCAATTTTCTCTTATGAAGTAATACTGAAGGAGGCCATTGCATCCTGAGGCAGAAGCACCCTGGGAAGGTTGGGCATTGGATGTAAAGCACTGAAATAGGACGCACAGGATGGCAGTCAGGGCACGCCATGAAAACAAGATACTGTGTATATGCAATATGGGTGATGTCAGCCGGTAAGGATTATCTACAGTTAATGTGACTCAGAAAGCAAATCTGGTTATTCACTTGCTGTACTGCAAAACAGACAGCTATAGCAGCAGTTCCAGTGAATTTAAAGGTACGGGGGAAAAGAGGCAATCTCCTCAAACCAATTTCCCTGTGAACAACTTTTAAACAATTACAAAATTCTTGCTTTTCACAGAGGGTAGAGGAAGGGATGGACCAACTTAATTACCCAATTCACTGGCTATTTAGTATCAAGAAAAGCTGGGCTTCTAACCTGGTGCCTTAAGAAAATTAAGTTTATTTAGTAGCATTGCTTGTCTGCCTGCCCCCTTTACCCTCATCACCAATAATCTCTGAACTTTTTAGCCACTGGCACATAAATTTAACAAAAGGGTAGAAATCTCAGAATTTTGTGAGATGTGATGGCTTTCACAATAGCACACAGAAACAGCCCCAAACTGTTGTACATCTTGCTACATCTTGAGAAGAATTTGAGCACTACAATGACCTGTTAAAAGCAAGAAAGGGGTACAGGGGTTTAGTTTTGCAACAGGGGTTCTTGATCCATGCTTAAATTGACAAAGTCCCTAGTAGAGCTGCAGGTGAAAGAAAAGCTGCAGCATCACGAAGCCCAAGAAACAGGATCAGCTTCACAGTCCAATGCTACAGGAGGTTGCTGTTGGAGGCAAAGGACACAAAAGGCACCCTTTTTCACTTAAAGACATTCTTTATTCAATCTTTTTTATATACAATATTATTTTTAATCTGTAAAAAGTACATATGCAGGATTCCAGGTCAGAGGCAGAAGGTTTCCACATCAGAAGATAGACTTTTGCCCTTTTATTATTTTGGAGGAAAAATAATCTGTCAGTTTTAGACAAAGCAAGAATAAAGGCAGAATGCAAATCCAACTTCCACCAAGCGATTGGGATTAAAGGCAACAATTCACTGTAACAAGTCAGGCTGTCTCCTTCGACTTCGGTGGTTCCCAACTTTTCTGGGCGATTACAGAGCAGTTTGTTAGAAGGGGCTGACAGCCAAAGCAGCTAGTGCTTATCATCTCTGCTACAGTTGTATGCACGTAACTCGTAAAAGAGCTTGGGTTTCCTCTTTGTATGGCAACTCAAACTCTTGAGCCAGAAGACTGTTTCTCAAAATTCAAGGAGTGAAAGAGGGATGTCTTATCAGGGTGAACAGATCTCTGAACTACAGTGTGGATCAAGAGCTTGCTTTCATTTTTCTCTGTTAACAAGAAGCCTGTTTCTTATTTGTCCCCTTAAAAACATGGAGTAGGCTTATTAATGTACATAACAGGCTCAGTTTGCTAAAAGCCTGTTACTACATCCCTGAGATGTAAACCACCTCACCATTTTCTGTGGATGCCAGGTTACATTGTCTATCCTTTCAATACTATTAACCACTTCTCCATTCTGTTATGGAGGCACGCACAATTTGATTTGATTGTGCGTGCCTCCGTAACACATTCAAACTAGGGAGAGTCACATTATGAAGGTTTGTAATATCATTTCCTCAGGGACAGAAGAGGGGATCATAAAAGATGGCCTGATAAGGCTTTGCTTAGCTGTAAAGCAGCACAGGGTAGACCTTTACCTTTAAAGGATGGTATTACAGGGAATGTGAAATTATTTGCACTTTTCAGTAGCTGGATACTCAACATTCAAATCTTGTAAAATACTGGGAATATGTCAGTGATTGGGCGGTAGAAAACAGTGGTCCACAAATTTGGAATAAGGAGCTAAAGGAACCTCTAAGGTGCGGCTGGCAGAGGGAACTACCTGCTTTTCCCTTTACTCCAGCATACTTACTATTTTCCATACTTTTCTTAAACATTCAGTTTTAAGGACTATATTGTACAGCAGAATGAATACCCAGAATATAATTCAAGGGTTTTGTTTTTATTTAGAGGACAAAGCTAAGAGGCTGACTTCTTGACTGCAGGACACACACAGCTCCAGGATGGTCAAAGGAAGTTGCAGAAATCTGGCTGCTTTGAAAAGTCAAGCTGTAAGTGTTAGAAAAAAATTTACTGCTAGCAGATCCTGACCAACAGGCAAGCTTGAAGCTTGGATTAGGAAAAGAACTGAACATCCTTGTTTTGACTGCATGCAAACAGGAAATAGACAATTCTGGGATTTCCAGGCTCTTGCCCAAATCCAGTGTGCCAAAACCGTACATGATTTTCTGTTCTTTATTTCATCCTGTAAGAGGAAAGGGTATTGTAGAAATTGCTAAAATGGGACAGCTACCTAAAGAAAACAAGGATTGTTTTGTTAGAGAATACAGTGCAAGACTCGGAAACAACTAGGACTAAAAAGTCATCTTGTGCTTAAATTTACACTCTATCTTCATGAAAGTATGTAAGACAGCAGCAACAGAATGAAAATGGCAATATTCTACTGTACCTTATGTACCCAGAGGGAAAACAGTCTGACCTTTGGGTTGCACGTAACACCATTCTGCAGATCAGAACCTACTTCTCTATGAAGGGCTCAGAATGAGGGCACATCACTTCAGTCAGAAGTTTCAATATCCGTGGTGCTTGGTTATTGTGCACACACCTTGCCCAGAACCCATCACCTCCAAACTCAGCTTGCTCTAGGAAATCTCAGGATGGAGAGATTCATGAATAACACAGCAATTAGTCCTTGAAATGCATTATTTTTGATAGACTATGCACATCAGTAGCTTCTGGAGGAAAAGGATAGTTTGTATTTTAAAGAGTGATAGAGTAGAAACTGACAGCTGTTGGGGTAACTGGAAAACGAGAAACAAGTGTCCTTTATTTGGTACCTGCTGCTTGTCTACACAAAGAAGAAATAGCAGTTCTGTACATCTGCTTTGAGAAAAATTCCATCCCATAACGTGAAATGGCTTCGGTCCTCAATTCAAGCATTCTTGTGGCAGTGAGTTAACCCATTGGGATTCATGGAGGAATTAATTTGAAGGGTTGCTCTTTAATTCACAAGAGGGGCATGGAAGAGCAGCAATGATAAGAAGTTCGCTGTTTCTGGGACTCCAGAATTCTGTCCTTGACCTTTCTCTGAACAGACTGGCAGCCATTCTACCTCTGCATTTATCTGGAGGGAGGTGTATGGGGTGGAAAGTGCCTTTTTCTTTTTGTCTTTTTTTTTTTTAAACAGAAGAGGCTGATTTTCCTCTTTCTCCTTTGTACCCAGAGAGATTTAGGAGAACAAGGCAATCGAGTGCAGTTTTAAACTAATAACAGTTCTCATGGGATAGGAAAAAATTTGAAAACACAATGTATGTGAACTTTGGAAAATGGAAAATGACTAGCTCTTCAATAAGTCACTGAATACTAATTAGAAAAATAAATTAATGTGGGACCAGTAAGAAGAATCCATTTATTAAGCTACTTCTAATTTTAAATTAACAATTACTTGAATCAGTATTATTTACTATATCAATTACTTTATCGGGTCTCAAATTATTTTTAAGATACTGCTGCAAATTACAGTAACTAAGTAACTGGTATTAAGGTAAAAACATTTGAGATTGGAGTTTTTTCCAAGCTCTGTGTCTTCTGCCTCTTAAACTAAAATAACTGTCTGGAAAAAAGCATCCGATAGCATTTTTTCTTCTTAGATCATGTGATGATTTCTACATCTTAGTGTCAAAGATGAGTGAAGGAAAATTTTATGGGGGAGATTCTACTATAATGTGCAGCAGATATATTATAATACGATATAGAGAAAAGCGGTTATATATATAACTTAATATAGAAACATTTTTTGAGGGGGACAAATAGCACTCACTCCCTTTAGATCTGATCCTGTACTGCTGTAGCTC
Organism: Pandion haliaetus; assembly: GCA_013401275.1. Classification (NCBI taxonomy): domain Eukaryota; kingdom Metazoa; phylum Chordata; class Aves; order Accipitriformes; family Pandionidae; genus Pandion; species Pandion haliaetus. The sequence goes on along the minus strand of VYZV01001880.1, from coordinate 80,232 downwards.
ACTGAAGAGTTCTTCCACTCACTTCAGTATGAAAACACAACCAAGATTTTTTACAGACTCAACCTGTACACTAATTAGGAGGGAAAGGAGCACCTCACAGCTCTTTTTCAGCAAAGGGGCCAGTCACCATGGCAAAAGGATTTGAGAGCTATAAAGGCTATTCCCCTTATTCAAAGAATAATTTGAGCTGTAAGGATTCTAGAACAACAG